>CAUYQU010059909.1:0-25631 GCA_963574635.1 Cheracebus regulus
AAAAAGTTTAAATGTGGCAGTTTTTATTTAAAGCTTTTTACCAATTTACTCTTTTTTTTTTTTTGTGCTTTTTTTTTTTTTTTTTTTTTTTTTTTTTGAGAATTTCTACCTTAGAAAAACTCAGTTCTCATTTACTTTTACTGGGCTTTCTCTATAAGTTATCTTCAGAGCCAGTATAAGGTTAGACAGCATAGACGTAATCTTAGTTTTACCTGGAGACAATTATTTAACTATTCTAAACTCAGGTTCAACAGCTGTGTAACCTGGTAAAAGTATTTTAACTCTCTACTACCTTTTAGAAAATGAACATTATAATAATATAAAAAACATAAGTTTATAATGAGAATTGAATGAGATAACATGTATTAAGTTTTTAACATTGTTGCCTGGAACAAAATAATTATTCAATAAATGTCTATTGCTGTAATACTATGGTGAGTAAACCACTCTAACAAATAGCCTCAACTATGTAGCTGCCCAAACACAAAATAAGTGTATTCTTTCAAATAACAGTTCCGAGTCGATGCTATAGTTTTAAAAGGGGGCTTCGCTTCTTGTGGTTGATCACTAAATGCAGCAAATCAGCCTTTCTCCTTTTCTCCCCTGCTATCTGATTTCTCCACCTTTTCCTCCTTCCTCCTTTGATGATGATGGTTGTGATGATGATGATGGTTATGATGATGATAATGATGATGATGATGCCTCTTTGGAATTATTATTATAATTGAATCTTTGGAGTTTCCCTTCCAGAATTCTGTCTTCCTTGGAGCAGTACTAATCTGATAATCCTGTCAGACTAAATTGGGCTTGCTTCATGATAGTGCTATGTCATTTCTTTTAGTTTTCATTTTTAAAATGAAGCTCAATTATTATGATATAAATGAGTAACAGATATGGCTGAACATCCCCTGGTAAGTGTCAGCTGGAGAGACACTTAGAAGAGAAAGATGCTTCTGGTCATATAATATTAGCAGGTCCCTATCTGTCTAGTTCTATTTTAGTTCCACTTCTCTAAGACACCTCTGCAACTGTTTAGTCATTCTTGTCTGTTTCTTTAAATGAGTATACTATTAGATTGGTGCAAAAGTAATTGCGATTTTTGCCATTATTTTCAAGTTTTAATATACAACAGAGTGGAGATTTAAAGCAAATTTTAATGAGTTAATAAAGCTGTCAAAAGAATAGTCAGTATTTTATTCATTAGTTATTAATTTAGTTTTATTTATCTGAAAAAATAAAAACACTCAGAAAGCACCTCCACAAGTTTTGCACTACCAAATCTGTTAAGCTACTGCACATTTACCCACATATTCTGACTTCTCCATGTGACAACGGAAGAGTGCATTGTACTTCTACCTCAGGCCTCTTCCACACTGGAATCCCGGCCCCTGCTGAAGGACAGGTGTGCTCAACTGCTCCTGAATCCCTTTTGTGTATGTGTCCTTGTAATATGAGGTGGGAGGAGAGCTCTTTAGAGCACAGAGCTCAGAGCAAGGACCCTCTTGCCCAAATTTAAGGGAGGTACTGCTATAATTATACTGTTTTCTGTTTACGGAGTCAGTTCCATCAGCATAGAAACTTGCTTTAATTAATTTCATCTTAACCCACAGAAAAACCAGCTCTTCCTTTTCATGTAACTTCTAGTATATGTTCTTCTTTGAATTTTCTCCTTCCTTAGGGGCTGATCCTTCTCAGTCTCTTTAGCTGCTTGCTAGACATATTCTGGCCATTCTTTCATTTTAATCTATGTGCAGTAGTGTTTTTTTCTGTCTTTCTGGAAAGGCTTACATATCGCTTGATAATATGAACAAGGGATGCTCATCCTCTCAGTGCGTGCTGCAAATGGTAACTGAATCAGTGGATAGATTCCTACTGTTCAAATACGAATCACCTGAAGATATTCTTAACTTTACTGATACCTGGATATGTTCCTCAGAAATTACACCTCATCATGGTGCTACCCAGATGCTGCTAAGGATCCACAGATAATTCTAATTTACAGCAAATCCACAGGGTTGAGAACCAGTGGATTCCATGTGAGATTTGTACTCATTGCCAGGTTTATATATGATTGGTTAAATAGTTATGATGTTCTGAAAAGACTGTTTCTTAAAAACAAAAAAAAAAAACATTAAAACAGCAACAAAATACCTCACTATCCTACCAACTGTCTGGCCCTCAAAATTTCTTTCATTAGTGGAAGGGAAGCCACCCTGAGGTTTTCTCATTCAAGCAATCAGCAACAACTGCATTACATTTTTTTTTTTTTTTTTTTACAAATTTACAAATACTTGAAGAAATAATTTGATTGGTATCATATAGGTCAGATATTCAATCAGCTATGAATAGAAAATTGAACTCACAAACTAAAACATGCTCTTGTGTGCAACTGTCTAAGAAAACATTTATAATAAGTAGGCTTAATGGTAGCATTGAACACAAAATTTTAAAGGAGCTGATTTCAGTTGGTTTATTACTTTAATGTACAGAAGAAAAATATATTTATGTTTTGCTCTGTGTGGAATTTTGTTTTACATATATTTAAACTTTGTATATGGTTTCACAGAAATTCCCTGATGGCATTCACTATTTTCAAGTTAAAACTGGGGAAATAGTCATATTTCCTTAGATTAAAAGCCTAGTATTCTCATTAATGAACTTAATCCATTACAATGTCTGGTCACATCAAAATAATTTATGGTTCTAGAGTTTACAAATTTATACTTTTAGATATAAGGTCTATGATAGTGTGTAGCATGAAAATCACATTTCATAAATGTTATTTCTCTTTGATCAAAGTTATACAATTACCAGTTCTTTAGGGCTACATTAAATCCTAAAGGTCCTGCTATTTCAGGACTCTTTCAAATATATTTTAGTATATTTATTCTCTTTCTTATGTATTATTTACACAAGATAAAATTGAAGAAGTAGGAAATCAAATTCTAAATAAAGTAATTTCAGAAGTACAATGTGTACAGAATAATGTTGTGTCAGCAATGGTTTCTTAGGCCATTGTTTCTTAATGAAAGAATAGAAAATATGAAAATAAATTTCAAACAGCAGCTCTGTTTTAGAAACCATGTCATTGGCTCCCTTATTAAATGACAGCTGGAGTATTTGAAAGCTAACCAATGTTTGTCTTCAGGAATGTGAGTTGACAGGAAAAATGCATATCACAAATATGGCTTGTAATACTTTCTCTCATACCTAGAAAAAAATCAGATAAAATAAGCCACATAGAAGTTTTTATATTTCTGACAATGAATCATCCTCACGTTTCTCAGACAGAAAATCTATCCATTCCTTTGTCCAAAGGCAGAAAAATCTCACATTGAGACAGCTTAACCAAATTCCCTCTCATACTATTAGACTGGAATTAAAGTACTAAAACTTGAATAGAATTAGATGACCAGATGCTTAAGTGAATTTTTCCTCCTTAAGCAGGCTCATTTTAGCTCCCAACCAGTGTCTATAAATCAAAGTCATTTAAAGAAATATTTTAAGTTATAATGTCCCCACAGTAGTCTTTAAAAACTTAATTAAGCTTTTGAAGTTGGGAAACTAAATCTAAAAGGAAAGCCATGCTAATGCATTTACTATCTATATACCATTTATTCTGTCAGGCAATATCTGTATGAGAATTAAAAGTATTTCAGGGTAAAATAAGACAGTATATACTGTAAAGTCACAAAGAGTCACAGATATTTTAATTTTAAAATCTTTTTATGACATTATATGGAATTTTAAAAATAAAGCAGCACTGAAAAAAATTGTAAATTCTTTGTATGTGAAGTCCTCATTTAAATCATTTAATCACCATCTCTATCAGTTGACAAATGATAATAAAGGGAAATACGTTTATAATAAGAGTTGTTTGAAAAGAACATCTAGAGATTTTCATTGGCTTTAAAAACACCTATTTTCAGAAACAGGTAATATGGTTACAATTAAAATTGTCCAGAGGTGTAATGAGCAGTTTTTGTACTTTCTGGACAGTTGGTATTTTCAAGTATAAACATATATTCTAGACCAAGACCTCATTTCAGAAAGATATAAATGTTTACAAATTTGTTGAAAATAAAGATATTGAAAAAAGGAAAATGCTCATGTGATCTCAAGCAACTGGATAGAATTCGATGGGGAAAAAAAGACAAAGGAAATATAAATAAAAATGTAAACAAATGCAAAGAGCTATAATCTTATCTTCGATGTAGGTTCTTTCACTAATAATAGGTCAGCAAAATGTATTCTTTCTTTGTTTATGAAATAAAAGATTGTTTTATATTTTGGCGACTTTGGAGATATTATATTGCACCACTGGGAACAATTTTCAATGTCAGTTAAAAAGTATTTCTTGTACTTTTATACTTAAGATACAAAATCAAAATTGAACATGATTTAATGTAGTCCTAAATTATAAAATTCATACTCTGTAATTTGAACTTCTTTTACGCTAGCAGCCTTAACAGGAGAAAATTGATGTGTGCAGCATGTTACTAAGCTGATCTCATCTCTCTGCATCCATTCTACCAATCTATCATCTTTTAAGTGGAACATTTATCCATTTACATTCAAGGTTAATTTGATTTATTGAGGTTTTGTTCTTTATTAAAATTTTTGTCTGATGGAATTATTTCAAAGACCTGTCTTCAAGTTCTGAGATTCTTTCTTCTGATTCATCCAGTCTATTGTTGAAGCTTTCTCATGTATTTTGTAATTTCTTTAATAAATTTTTATTTCTATTTCTATGGGTGTGATTGTGTTTTTCTTTGTTAAAATGTATCTGTCTCCTTGGTAAATTTTCCATTCATATTCTGAGTTGATTTTCTGATTTCTTTATAGTAGTTTTCAGATTTCTCTTGCATTTTATTTAACCTCCTTAAAATCAATATTTTGAATTGTTTGGCCTTTGGAGAATTTCTTTTTGGTTAGTATCTATTGCTGGAGAATTATTGTGTTGCTTTGATGGTGTCATTTTACTTGCTTTACATGCTTCCTATATCTTTTTCTAGATTTATGTATATCGGGAGCAATAATCACTTCTTATTTTTAATTACTTTTGTTGCTGGGTGTAGAATCTTTTTCTCAAAGATATGACTGTGATGTTGGTTGTCAGGGGCTTTGTGGCTTTGCATCTGATTGCACTCAATGGTACAGAATCTATGATATTCTTGGCTATAAATAGCCTTAGTGATATCTGTGGCTTCCTTGGTATATTAGGGTACAGTTATTGGTGGAGGGGAGTGGTGAAGTCATGCTGGGGGCTGAAATGCCTGATGGGTCCTTCAGGTTTCAGTGGTAGCAGTGGTGGACTAAGCATGTCTGTCTTCTTGACCTGGGGCAGCATATGCTGGTACCTATGTTGACAGTTCCAGGCAGGCCAGTTCTTGGGCTTTTGGTTGTCTTTCTCAGATGCTGGCTGTAGTAGTGATGTACTGGGTGAGTGAGCAGGCCCTTGATTTCTTTGGCAGCTGGGGTGGTGTGACTGATGGTGGCAGCTGTGGTAGTGAGATATGCTCCTGGGTCCCCAGTGCCATGCTCTTGTGTTGGGAGTGGTTGCAATGAGCTGTGTGGGTTGGCTTCCTGACCATATGTAGCACTTGTAGGTAGAATCCAGATGAAGTGGTAACATCACAAGGTTCATGTCTAATCTCTGGTGCTTGGAGAAATGCTTAGGTGTCTCACACAGTTGGCTGGGCTATGGAACTCTCAGGAGCCCGGATCCCACACTATAATTATATAAGTTGACCTTTTACTGGTCTAGCCTCCTACATTTCCATGAGCTTGAATCCTATATTCTAGGTACAGTATCTTCTGAATATTTCATACTATATGTATCTGCATGTTTTTGAGCAATCACAAAAGCATTCATCATTATTTTTTTTCTACTTGGCAAAACCATTTCATTCTTTGAAACCTGTCCCAAGTATTACTGTCTTTATTGAGCCTCTTTTAATCTATTCAAGCAAAATTGATCTCTTCTCCATTCCTTCAATAGTATGGCTTTTCTTAGTCTCTATTGCATTGCAGTGCTCTAACTATGTTATAGTATTTTCATTTGTTTCCATGATTCTAACTTCCATAGAGTCAGTTTTTAAATTAATTTTTGAAATAGCATCCTTCCTTAGGTACAAGATTTGTCTTATATACTAGAGGATTATAATGAAAACATTTGAATTTTTCTTTTCTTTCCTTTGCATATTTTTTTTTCCTGTGGCTCTACTGTAATACATGCCTGTCATGTTAAATATTTTATCAAATGTGAATGAGTCCCTAGAAATGCTGATTGGAAAGTTTGATGCATTAGTAGGATTTGTTAAATAAGTTTCTCTGTAAAAGCCCCAGTCATTTTCAGAAACCTCAGTGATCCCTCTAGAGTGGGCTGTTTTCTTCAGGAAAGTATTATGCAGTTTTCAGCTTGATCACCGTGCAAGGAAATGGGTCTGAGATTTTAAACACTCAAATTGTAATTTTACCTTACTCTCCATATTTCAATAGAGTGCTTCACTCATCCTGTTGCTACACCTGCAGCCTCAAAATTGAGAGCCTCCCTGGCCAAATCATGCAAAGAACGATTTTTCCACTGGTCAGTGCAGGGAGGAGGAGACTGCCCATCAGGCTGTACTTAGGTGTGGGCAAGAGTGCTGAGAGGTGGGGGGGACAGACATTAGAGACACAAAAGTGGGTCAGGTGGCAGGAGGATGAGGGATGAAATAATACCTATTGGGTACAATATACACTATTTGGGTTATGGGTGCCCTAAAAGCCCTGACTTCACTACTTATGATACGTCCTTGCGACACAATTGTACTTGTATTCCTAAATCTATAAAAAAAAAAAATTGAAAGGGAATTGGGGGATATAAATGGTCCAGACTCAGACTTTCAGCCAATATTCCCTTGTTTAATCTCTCTTTATCACTCTAAACTCCAACTGTCCATTGTTTGAAAGGTAACTAGCACTGTGAACTCATGCCTTTCTAGGCATTGGATATGAAAATGTACTTGTTTCTAGCATTCTTTTTTGAGGATACTGTTCAGTTTTACCCACTATATAATTACCATTTTTCAATGTATTTTATTCTTTTATTTAAGTGTTCGACCTTGTGAGCATCATTTTCATTTATTAAAATATGTTTAATGGTGTTTCCCAAAGAAGAGAAGGTAAACACTTGTGTTCACATTGCTATGTTTTAGCTAAAAATTATTTAATTCAAATTCAACTAGCTTTTTATTTATTTTCCATTGTTTAGTTTGTTTCATGGTATTGATGGTAGTGTACATAATCAATCATAACCCCAAAACATTTTAACTTGAGATTAGATTGTCTATGACTTTGTGATGAAATAATATAGTAAAACTCAGTTATTATGCTAATATGAGAAAATGGAAAAATATCCAGGGTTGTCTGTTTAATTTTTATTTTTTAAAAGTACATGGTTTAGGCCGGGCGTGGTGGCTCATGCCTGTAATCTCAGCACTTTGGGAGGCCGAAGTGGGTGGATCACGAGGTCAAGAGATCGAGACCATCCTGGCCAACATGGTGAAACCCCGTCTCTACTAAAAATACAAAAAAATTAGCTGGGCGTGGTGGCACACACCTGTAGTCCCAGCTACTCGGGAGGCTGAGGCAGAATTGCTTGAACCCGGGAGGCAGAGGTTGCAGTGAGCCGAGATCACGCCACTGCACTCCAGCCTGGCGCCTGGTGACAGAGTGAGACTCTGTCTCAAAAAAAAAAAAAAAAAAAAAGTACATGACTTAAACAATTAATTTAATCTTCATTTAAGCCCCAAATAAATTGTTTAAATAGCTTGTATTATGTAAATGTTGATATTTAATTTAATTGATATTCAACTCCACTCCAGGAAAACCTGGAATGTAGGGGCTACAGCTAAGGACCTTAAGGTATGTATCAGTGTTAAGAAGAATTAAATATATTAGGACAACATGTAGCTCATTCTTCTTTTAACATGTTTTTTCTAACTAACCAAGTATGTTTTCCCAGGAACAAAGTGTGCTTATAATTGTCAAATGCTTCTTTGCACCAGTTTGCGCTGATTCTCCTCATTGGCATGGTATGGAGGAAGCCTGGGTATCAAGGATTCTGGTTCTGATATTGTCACTAAGAAACCTATCACTTCAAAAAATTACTAATTTATTTAAAGTTGTCACGCTGCAATGGAGAAAAGACAATCACTTCTTGCAGCCTTCATTGAGGAGAATGACTGAAATATACTTGAACCCTAAGTTCTAAATTAAAAAAATAAGGCTTTCTTATAACTTAGAGAATAATGTAAAATTCTGGGAACTTATTTCAAAGGTTTAAATAAGTTTCCAACAGACCTTTTCATCCTTGATGGCACTTTCTTTGTTTTTGGGAAAACTAGTTACATCTCTTAAATCAAAGTAAAGCTATGGAATATGAGTTTTTTTGTAACTCCTTGAATACGAAAGTTTTTTTTTTGTTGTTGAGGAGGGAACACATACACTGAGATATCAGAGGGCAGAGGATAAGGACGTGAAGAGAATAGCAGGACAGCCAGGCTTGGTCGCTCACGCCTGTAATCCCAGCACTTTGGGAGGCCAAGATGGGTGGATCACCTGAGGTCAGGAGTTTGAGACCAGCCTGGCCAACATAGTGAAGCCCTATCTCCACTAAAAATACAAAAAAAAAAAAAAAAAAAAAGAAGAAGAAAATTAGCCAGACATGGTGGTGCATACCTGTAGTCCCAGCTACTTGGGAGGCTGAGGCTGGAGAATCATGTGAACCTGGGAGGTAGAGGTTGCAGTGAGCCGAGATTGCACCACTGCACTCCAGCTTGGGTGACAGAGTGAGACTCCATCTCAAAAAAAAAAAAAAAGAGAGAGGTAGAGAATAGCAGGACACTGTCCTACATGCTCTGAACTCATATCCATTTTCATCTTGCTGTCTCCATAAGCACATAATGTATACCTCTCAATATTAACGTCTACAGTTGATTTCCTGATACCACTTTCATGCTAATACCCTATCTACTTAATTTATTTGTTACTTAAAAGCACTTCGAATCCTTTATTTCCTTAGAGGGGAAAAATTTTGAAATCATGCTTCATTTTTAACTTTTTCACAAACTGCATATCCAACCATTTGAACAATCGTCTTGGTTTTAGTTTTAACAGATACCCCAAATCTGACAGTATTTTACCACCTCCATTGCTCTTGCCTGTTTGCGAACTACTCTCCCCTTTCATTTGTGCAACTGCCTGCTAGCTTCTGCTGTTTCTTCCTTGTCTCCTACAGTGTATTTCAAAATAGGAGCTGTCATGATCATTAAAAAAAGGATACAGAGAGTATAGAGTAGATTCTTTTTTCTGTGCCCCTCCCCAGTCGTCCAATTACAAACCCTGGAAATAACACAGAAGCATCCAAAGATTAAAACTGAAAGGTTGAAAGCTAAAGGCAATCTAAATTAGGAACTCCAGGACTGGAAGAACGGCGTAACTACAGGGCGTCCCATAACCTTCCTTTATGTGTCTTACACTTTTTCCCAACATGGAAGGCAACCCAGGTTCAACGTCTGCAGACTTCCTCCACAGCTTCGCAAAAGAAGGCGGCATAGGTGGGCTAATTTCTCCCCAGGATGAAACAGAAGTCCTTGCAACAACATCAGGGAAACACTGCAGCCCTGTGGATAAGCACTGTCTTCCGCTGAGTTTAAAACTCCCCTTTCATGCTGAGAAATACCAGGCAGCTGGGATTTACCAGCAAGGGAGAGGCTTCCAGGGAACAAGCATCTGGCCAGGCGAGTCTCTTTGCAAGGGTCAGCTGGAAGCTCACTTCCCCCACTGGAGACATCAGAGTGACTGCTGATGGGTATGAATTTTCTTTGGGAGTGGCAAAGTGATCTAAAATTAGCTTCTGGTGATGGTTGCACAACTTTGCAAATCTACAAAATGCCATTGAATTGCCACTTTAAATGAAGGAAGCTTAGCATATGTGAATTATAGCTCAATAAGCCTGTTCAAAAAAACGCAATGACTTATTATTAGCCTATCAAAATGGTTAAAAAAAAAAAACTACTGATCACACCAAATACGGCTGATAAACTGTGACTCACAAATTGACAGTGGGGATATAAAATGGTACAGCCACTCTGAAAACAGCTTGGCAGTTTCTTATAAAATTAAACATGTCTTTAACCATGTAGTCAGACAATTGTACTCTTGGGCCCTATTCCAAAAAATTAAAATTCATGTTCACACACATGTCTATAAATGAATGTTCATAGAAACTTTACTCATATACTCCCAAACTAGAAAGCACCCAGTTATTCTACAAGGAGTGAAGGATTATCCAAACTGAGGTACATCACATAAGGGAATATTACTCATCAATACAAAGGAATGAATTACTGATACAGGTAACAACTTGGGATGGATCTCAATAAATTAGACTGAGTAAAAATAAAATCCAGTCTGAAAATTTACATTCTGTATGCTTCCATGTAAACAATATTTTTGAGGTGAAAAAATGATAGTAATGAAGAAAAAAATGAGTGGTTGCTGGGGTTAGGGAGAGAGATGTGTGGGGCATAAGGAAGATCGGTGTTCTTATAAAGGATAATACAAGTCATCCTTAGGGTGATGAAACTGTTCTATATCTTGGTTGTGGTGTTGAATACCCAAACCTAAACATGTAATAACATTACACAGAACGAGACACACCAATACACTCATATGAATAAGTACAATGAAACTAGGAAAATATGAGTAAGTTCTGTGATTTTACATGAGATATTATCCTGGTCGTGATACTATACTAGTTTTTCAGGACGTTAATATTGAAAGAACTGGGTGAAGGGAATACAAGGTCTCTCTGTACTGTTTCCTACAACTGCATGTTTCTATTATTATCTCAAAACACAAAGTTTAATCTTTTAAAAAATAAGTCAAACCCAAGTTATATTTTAGCTGAAAAAGCCTTAAATCATTTCCCATTTCACTTAGAATAAACAGCCAAATCCTTGCAATGACCTAACAGAGTCCTATACGGTCTGAGTCTATCTGCCCTGATGTTCTACTAATCACTGTCTTGTTCACACAATTCCAACCACTCAGGGCTCCTTGCTATTGCTCATGTAAGTTAAATGTGCACAGCCTGTTATCTCTGATTGCAATGCTCTTCTTCCATATATTCACATAACTGTTTTCTAATTGAAGCCTTTAATCAAACCCCACTATTCAATGTGTACTATGCAAAATCATGATATTTAAATCACAGCCCCCACAATTTTTGTGTATTGGGCATGCTGTGGGATTCTCTTGCCAACCTCGTCCCCCTTAGCTATTGCCATGGCAGCCAACCATGTGCAGCTGTATGCTAACAGCACTGTCTATCTGAACCTTTTTGCTCTGGTAGTTGTCCTCCACTTCCTCATGGGATGCCAGCAGATCCCAACTTAACTGTACATGTGCAAGCTTGAATGTGCAGGACATTACACCTCATGGACCACCCTCATAATGTATAATGGGAGACAGTGGATGAGAATTCCCTTACTCCATGTCTTTTACGGCCATAACTACTGAGAGGGCACCTGGCAGATTGGATTGAATTTCCTTCCTTCGAGGTCTTGCCCTTCTCATTCCTTGGAATTACTTGTCAAAATAAGTGCCTGCATGAAATCACTTCAACTGGTTATCCTTTCTTAGGTTAAAAAAGGCTAAGAAGTCCTAGGTCTCTCAATCCTTATCCAGACCTAATATTTTTTTCTATTTTGCTTTTCATATTTAATACTAGATATAATTGACTGCTTGTCATTTCTACCTCTAATTATCTACTTCTCTCTGCTAGGATGTAAGCTTCATGAGAGTAGAGATTTTTGTTTTGTTCATCAATGTATCCTAAGTACTTACAAAAAGTGCCTGACATTGGCTGGGTGTGGTGGCTCACACCTGTGGTCCCAGCACTTTGGGAGGCTAAGGCGGGTGGATCACAAGGTCAGGAGTTGGACACCAGCCTGGCCAACATGGTGAAACACCGTCTCAACTAAAAATACAAAAATAGTCAGGCATGGTTGCCTGTGCCTGTAGTCCCAGCTACTTGGGAAGCTAAGGCAGGAAAATTGCTTGAACACGGGAGGCAGAGGCTGCAGTGAACCAAGATCATGACACTGCATTCCAGCCTGAGTGATAAGGTGAGACTCCATCTCAAAAAAAAAAAAAAAAATAGTTCTTGATATCATATGAATTTTACATGTATTTGTTCAACAGAATAACTGGATTTGAGCCTCTCATTTCTAAAGGAAGAGGACAGGTTTTTGATGAACATCCTTAAAAAATCACAGGTGACTCTATGAATAAACAGCTACATTGAGGCTACAATGGTTAGGGGAGACGCAGAATCAGAAAAGAAGTCACACGCTGATGTTGTTCTCCTGTTGTCTTCTCTGGCACCATTGTTAGAACACCTGGAGACAACACATTTTATATGGATTCTGGCATTCTCCAAATAGATGCTGGAATACATGGCTACAAAGGGAGTCAGCAAAAGAAAATCGTGAAAAACTGAAAGTTGGCACAAGACAAGGGCAACAGAGATAATGGGATGTAATTGAGAGAGGTGAAATCTGGTAAATAACCAGCATAGAAGTTCAAGACAATGTGAAAGCAAATAGGCTGTTTCTCTCATTCAGGTGAATTCTAACTTCCCGAGTTTCCATGGCAATTTCAGAAGGTTACACCACTTTTCATTTTAAAGAAAGTGCCCACCTATTAATAGCCTCAATCAACTCGAACAATCCAAAACCTGGGAATAAATAAAAAGCTCCCTAACCAGTCAGAGAAAGAGATTTTTACCCAAGATTGAAAAAAATGACAGAAAATGAATGTGATTGCTGAATTTTTCAACCATAGGGAAAGAAATGTTCTCACAGACCAGCGACTATCAGCGATAAAATAAATAGGATATTCCAAACACCAAGGGAAAGAAAGACACAGGCAAGAAAGAGGAAACGGATGGGGAGCAAAGACAAGAAGGGCTAACAGCATGGCTGGGAAAACAACCAGACATACAGGAAGCAGGTAGACACATATTTGTTAGAAGCTCATAATTGATATAAGGAAAAATAACAGCAGAAAAGATCAAGAGAGAGGAGAAAGCAAAAACGTTAGACCAGAGTGGCCTTCTGGTGGCCCACAGGGAAAGTGGCATCAAGGGACAACACTCTTCCATTTTCCTATCAACATCAATAGTCCTCATCAATATCAGTTTGTATTCTACTGAATGTGAAGAGAGATGGCTGTTGGAGGAGAACAATTTTGGGGCTGTAGAGAGTGGCCAGGAAAGGACACGCTAAGTAAATCCTCATCTCAGGAACCTGAGGGCTACTCGCATTTCTGGGAGGCTGAGGCTGGAGGCTGATGCAAAGTGGAGCCTTCCCTGAGCTACTAAGACAAATGACGAGACGTGTAGTTCATTCCTTTGTTCCCTGTTGGTGGGAGTTGACTCAGGGTGGTGGCAAAAAATATTAAAGGAAAAATATTAGTGATAGCTTTAGGGAATAGTCACAAACCTTTCTGGAAGGCCAAAGCTTTACATAGCTTGTAATGATTGAATGGGTGGAAGGCAACCGGCTCTTACTCCAGGGCATTAGGATAGTAGAGTAAATACTGGAAATTGTAAAAGAAGTTTCTCCAGATGAGTGTGTTTACCCCCACCTCCATTAGCAAAACCTTTGTTATCCTGGTGTATCCTGCCTTAGGCAGAAGTTAATTACTCTCTAATGGCGTTATCCTTTGATATATTAAATAAAAGCCTGGAGAAGGGGCTGCTTGAGGCAGACTGCCATTAACTCCTTCGAGTGAGTAGCCAGGATACCCAGCTCACTCTGCCACTGTATTCTGTGTTTGAGTGTATTCTGTGTTCAAGTGTACATTATTCATCCTTCGTTGAGTCAGGGTCTGCAGGACAGATCCCTGCATGTGGTGACCCGGACACCTGTTGCATGCTGACCAAACCCAAACTTCTTTGTCCTTCACCACCCTCTGTAGTTTGGCCCTAACCTGTATTTCCAAAGCTAACTCCCAGCCTTTTCCTAGACTTACCTCAAGCTTTTCTGACAATCAACTGACAATTCCCAGAATGAAGTTAGTACTTCCCGTGGTAGTGTTGTATTCATAGAATTCCTGTGCCAAATGAAATGATTTCCCCAGTGGTCTTTGTCTACTGCAGTCGTACCTTCTTGAAGGCCATGGTCAAGGCCATGGAGCTTCTGTCCTGCGTGCTCTGCTGCAAGTGCTCTGATCGTCTGAGCCTCTTGCGTACTCTTATTTGCCTCCTGACTATGGAACCCCCTACAGCTGAGTTTGTGATTATTTGGGAATGTGTCTTTTTATATTTATTATATAATTAGCTCCTTGAAAGCAAAATTATGCAATTTACTTCTACATACTTCTCAAAAACTTACAGATCCTTTATTATCATCTGCCAGGTTTTCATCATTGTATTTCCGGCTTTTGCTAGATTGGCATATTGGAAGGAAATATTCTGATATTATGTCATGGTACGGATGAGCATTAACAATGGATGCTAAGACTGGTGAGCAAAAAATGATAAAGAAGAGAATCATTCCACAGGATATTTCATCCCAAAACGGTAACCTAGTAAAAGGAAAAAAATGATGAATTTACATTGACAGATACCAAATTTACCAGGTTATTAACTTTAATATAATTTGACATTGCTAAATATTATCGTATTTCAACTATATATGCTTATTATCCATTACTAATTTGATGATGTAGCTCACCAATTTAGTCAAATACTGTTTGTCACTATGCTGTACACTGACATGAGATAGAATAACTGTTGTGCATCCACGTTTGCATTTTTTCATCTGTTTACAGAAAGTACACAGTGTGATGACCTCACTTAAAATTGATGGTAAAAGTAATTTTTTAAAAAAACCCAGAAGTTTATGTTTCTCTTAGTATGTTAGTTACTAAGTAGCATAATATTATAGTTACTACTTTGGTTGGTAGAACACCTGTAATATGAACAGATGACTGTGTATTCAGGATAACAGCACCTCTGACAATATTCCTCAGGTTTTTGTGATTGAACAAAAACCTCAGGAATATATATTGTCAAGTTTATATGTGAGCTATGCAGGAAAGATAAACTTTGATTGTTATCCTACACACGATTCAGTTGAAGAACATGAGTTCATGCTTCACAGGATTACTATTCTTCCCATCTGTGGAAAAACACTTTGGCTTCGAGTTCAGAAGATGACATTGCTTTCCCTAGCTCCATCACTCTTTTCTCTTTTTCTCCTGCTGCTCCAGTGACTTACATTTTCTATTATTCTGCTGCGATTTTCCATGACTTACATGGAAAAGCACTTCGGTGACTTGCTAACACTCTCCTCTGCTACCCTGAAATGCACAAACTTACTCTGCTTCTCTGTTTTTTTCCCCATCTATCATTTCTGAGAAAGTGAAAGATAGGTAAAGGCAGATTTGTGATACTCCATTCTTTTAAAATGTGGTGTACCCTCCTAATTTGTGTTGAAGTACTAGTACTTATAGCCGTTTTAGAAATTTCGTTCCATTATATACCAAGAAATATCCCTTGTGTTTAAATATTTGTAATGATAGTGAAATCCAATAACTACATTCCAGTGAAGTCACATAAGAAAGAAAGTCATGAAGATGTTAACGTGTTAATCTTGTTCAAGCATAGCAAGTAATTAGGCTATCTTCAGCTTAGATGGGATAATCCCCTTAATCAATTTTTCTTAGCTCTCTTTGTACTAGTGTCCTTCCATATTAAGAAGTTTGGGAAACATGACATAATCATCTCAAGAAGGTGCAAATGAAGTAGTTTTTATTTCATCAATAGTAGACTTAACAATATATGTGTGTGTGTAACGTCCTTATAAAAGAAAGAAAAATAAAAAGCAAATGTCAATTTTCTTAGTTTTTATGGTAAGAGTTCATTATCCAAACAGATAACTCATATTTGTAAATTATACAATTTATTATTATAGATATTTCTTATTTTTGAATGAAATATTGTTCAGCTTAAATATATAATTAAAAACTAACATTTTTCTTTTTCATTATTTTTGAATACTTTGAATATATCTGTACACATATAATAATGATATGTATAAACAGATAGCATTGATATGTATTTACCTTTATATCATATGTAACTATATTATATAAAATTTCTATACATAAGATTTAATATATTAATATATTAATGCATGTATCAGTGTATGTATGCAACAGATTGTATCTAATACATTTTAAACACAAAAGGGACCTCAGAGACAGTACGTGCATCTAATAACTGAAGTGCCACCAAGACTCAGAAGGCAATAGAAAGAATTCCTCATTTTGTCTCTGTCACTCTGTCTGCTTGGTCTCTTATTTTGTCTCTCTCCTGTGTGCTGTCTATCCAATTTATATGCATTCTCTATCACCCTTTCCCACCTGTCTTTCCTTCTCTCTCTCCACTGGGGAAAGCATGCCCAGTTAGTCTGTCCTCACGTTTCTTCAGTTGTAACATGAAACAGGGTCTGATGAGCTTCCTTTAACCCTATTTCCAATTTCCCTGAACAGAAAATTAACCTTGTCCAGCTGGAATTAGTGTACAACCCTGTTTCCAATAAACTGAAATGAGTGAAGGGAGTTTTACACAGGACCAGCAAAGCTCTCCTTTGTCTCCTGGGAAAGCTTTGCAGGTGCAGGTCTAAGACTGAGTGGATCCCCACAAGCATTGAAGTCAGTTGATCCACATGAATTGACTTTTTCTCTGCTTTGAAATATTTTTGCGTTATGCCAACAGCAGACAACACAATTATTCTTTTGAAATTATTGCTAACGTAAAAATCTTTAGTTGTTCATTTTTCTACTAATATACTCGTAGTACTTTCAAATTCAAATTTCAAAAAAAGAATTCTGTGAAATTCTGGACAAAAATTTCTCTCTTTCTCAGTATATTTTATTTTAAAACTATTTCTTTACTTTTCCATTATCCTTAAGACCTGTTTTGCAATTTTGAGAACTTTTTAATGTCTTCTAGACTGTATTTGTCTTATATTTATCATTAATAACAACAAGAAAAATAATAGTAAGGGCTTTAAAAACTATATTTACTAAATGTTTACCCTATGCCAGGCTGTGGTCTCCATGCTTTCTATGCACTAATTAATTTGATTACTACAACATTATGAGTTGGCTAAAATTATTACCCCTTATTTAAAGAAAATTTCTTTTCATAGGATCTTACTGTGAATATAGGTTTCCACTGCTTTCTCAAATCTACTGAATTTATAGAAATCTGTCTCAGAGGCTATATAATAAATCCTAGTATTTTCTTCAAACCAGTATAAACAAAAAGCAATGTTCAATTTCATTCTTGAGCTGTTTGGCTGTGAAGGTAATGCACTGGAAGTCCTATGGGACAAAAACTAGCATGTGTTTCTGTGTTCAAGCTTTGCTACATGGCATAATATTTATACTTACAAGAATTTTAAGACTTAGAACACAATCATTTTATTTTCATTGACCCACTGCTGTTTTGTTGCTCTGCTTCCAAGGTATCTTTCCACTTCAAAAGACAAATGGATATTTTCACTATGGCCCATGGTAGGGCAAAAGGAACAGTCTATCAGGTTATTCACTCAGGGTCAAAAATTTATTCCATCTTGTTAAAAAGTTCTGCTGGTAAAATCTACCTTCTATGAATACAAAAGCCAATAGAGTTTGGCTTCATATGAAAAAAAAATAAAACTTCTTAAAATTAATGAAGTGTCCTAAAGGGGAAAAATAGGAGAAAAAATATTTTTTCATCCCTTTTATTAAACATCAAGTTAAAACTAGTTCAGATATTAACAGACACTACAATTAAGCATTCAAAACAGAAACTCTTTCCTGAGACCCACAGATTTCTTGGTTAATAGATTGTGCAATTTCAGGCCATTTTTATTCCTATATAATTTAGGTTTTTTATGTTTAAAATGTGAGAATTTGGAAAAGTTAGTAAAAAGAAAAAATAATCAGCCTCTTTCTGTGATGGGGTCAGGGAAGATTGTGGTGTACTAAGGTAAACATTGTCAAATAATAATACTGCTCTTTGATAGATGCAGTCTTAAGCTTGAGTGCAGAATTGGTGTTTTGTTCTGTTGCTTATTCAAAATAATAACAATACTCTCAGCATATTTTTAACTGAAGAGGAATGCCCTATCCTTTCAATATAACACAAGGGCAAAGTCCTTGCAATGATTATCTATCATGTACAGTTCATTCTATTCACTATCTACAGTTGACTAAAGGTACCAGACTTGTTAAGGTATGGATAAACTCTGTCTGTCTATCTATCTATCATCTATCTATCTATCTATCTATCTATCTATCTATCTATCTATCTATCTATCATCTATCTATCTATCCAATCTGTCTATCTATCTATCTATCTATCTATCTATCTATCTATCTATCTACCTACCTACCTATCTATCTACCTATCTATAAGTGGTGATGCAAAACTTTATTCCAGAAAGACAAGTAGCCTTAGTAATTGTGTGGCTTGTGGCCCTGATGATATTAATCAGTTATTTCCCCTTATCATTTCAGCAATCTTGTTCTTCTATAAACACCCTACTTTTAAAAATACTCTTTGAACTTATTAGAGCATTTTTCTGGTTCCATCATCCATTAATTAGTTGAAAGGAATTAATGAGTTGAAATGAATTTTATTTTGGCCAGGCACAGTGGCTTACACCTGTAATCCCAGCACTTTGGGAGGGCAAGGTGGATGGATCATTTGAAGTCAGGAGTTCCACACCAGCCTGGCCAACATGGTGAAACCCTATCTCGACTAAAAATACAAAAAAAAAAAAAAAAAAAAAAAAAAAAAATTAGCCGGGCCTGGTGGTGGGTGCCTGTAATCCCAGCTACTTGGGAGGCTGAGGCAGGGAAATCGCTTGAACCAAGGGTAGGAGATGGCAGCTGGATGTAGGGAAGGTTACAGTGAGCCGAGATCGAGCCATTGCACTGGGCAACAGAATGAGACCCTGTCAAATACATAAATATTTGTCAAAAACAGAATGAGACCCTGTCAAATACATAAATACATAAATATTTGGCTAAATACGAATTTTATTTTGCTTTATTTATTTATGATCTGACTCTTTGATGATCTCCAAAGCCAAATAAATGATTAAGGTGCCTGGTAGGTAAGGCAGGGCAGAAAAGCTAGTTTGCCAGTTTTTTTTTTTTTTTTAGTTTATGTATCTGCTTACTTGTGAGCTCAAATCAATTAAGAAATCCATGCTGATTGGAAAGAGAACAGCCCTTGAGATCTGAACCAGTGCTTTCTGCATTTTGTTTGTTCATTTATTAATTTATGCATTTATTTTTAGTAAGGTCTTATTTTCATTGAATACAAGATTTATTTTACAAGTTCAGTATTGAATTTGATAATTGTACACAATCATGCAGTTATTCCAATAACCAGGGGAATGGTCCAGTTTCCTCACTCTCGCTCTAAAATGTCTCTTTGCTTCATTTTTCAGTTCATCTATAATCCCTACCCCTGGATTTAGGAAACTACTGATCTACTTTATGTTATAGACTCTTCCAGAATTTCATATAAATGGAATCATACTATACATAGTCTTTTGTGTTTGCCTATTTCCATGAGCATAATGTTGTTTTATGTATTGATATTTCATTTATATGTACTCATGAATATTACATTGTATTGATAAACTCCAACAAATTCATCTTTTAATGAGATCATAGTTTCTTTTCTCTTAGGTAAAATTTTAAGAGGGTCAGATAGCAAGTGTATAATGAACTTTGTAAGACCTTGCTGTAGTGTGTTCCAAAGTTGCTGTAACATTCTTTGTTTGCACATGGACTATATCACATCCCCAGGTGCTCTGTATCCTCACCAACATTGGGCATTGCCAATATTTTCACTTTAGCAGTTCCAATGGGTCAGTAGTGTATCATATTGAAGTTTACTTTGCATGTCTCTGATAACTAATGATGTTAAACATCTATTCATGTGCCTATTAGCACTTGCATATTTGTTTACTGAAATGTTTTTTCGAATATTTTGAACATTTTTTTCATATAGGTTGTCTTCTTACTTAACTGAAATTGTTCTTTATATTTACAAGGCAGTAGCCTTTTATAACCTAATGTATGTTCCACATGTCTTTTATTTAGTCAGCCTTTGCCTCTTAAGTTTTCTTAACTCTGAATTTCAAAAAGAAAGGGTGGTTTTTAAATATTTATTAAGCACATTTTAAACTTTTAGAATCTTTTATGGTTTATATTAAAAAGTCTTGTTGAAGAAATTATGACCTAAACCAGTGTTAAGTAAAGTTTAATGGGTTAGCTCTTCCTATTTCTAGGAAACATTTTGAGTTATTTTATGATTATGTCTGTGTGTATGGTGTGAGGTCAATGTTTTTTCCATGTTGTTTGTTTTTAACAGATGCATGGTTGTTCCAGGAATATTTCATTAAAAGACTGAATTAATCAGCATTCTCTAGAGGAACAGGACTAATAGGATAGAGTATATATGAAAAGGAATTTGTAAAAGAGAATTGACTCCCATGATCACAAGGTAAAGTCCCACAATAGGCTTTCTGCAAGCTGAGGAGCAAGGAAGCTAGTTCTAGTCCTAAAACCTCAAAAGTAGGGAAGCTAAGAGTGCAGCCTTCAGTCTGTGACCGAAGGCCTGAAAGCCCCTGTCAAACTAATGCTTTAGGTCTAGGAGTCCATGAGTTGAAGAATTTGGAGTCTGATGTTAGAGGTCAGGAAGCATCCAGCATGGGAGAAAGACGGAGGCCAGAAGACTGAGGCTAGTCTAGTTCTTCCACATTGCTCTACCTGCTTTTATCCTGGCCTAGCCTCAATGGCAGCTGATTAGATGGTGATTAGATGGTGTCCATCCATGTTGTAGATGAGGTTCCCTCTCCCAATCCACTGACTCAAATGTTAATCTCCTTTGGCAACACCCTCACAGACAGACACATCCAGGAACAATACTTTGTATCCTTCAATCCAATCAACTTGATATTCAATATTAAGTATCACAAATACTACCTTTTCCTGTATAATGACCTTGGCATATTTGTCAAAAATCCTTTGGCTATAACAAGTATGGGTTGATTTTTGGAATTCCCATTATGTTTCATTGATCTAAAGGTTAATCTTTATATCAATACAGTATTTTGATACCTTTAATTTTATACTGTTTTAATATAAATTTATGTAAGTGCTCTACATATGTTTTCCTTGTTGACAATTGTTTAATCTTTCTGCCTTTTATTTAAATTTTAAAATCAAAGTGTTTATTCACAAGATATTTTTGTAAATTTTGATTGATAGTACATTTAAATTTTAGATTAATTTATGGAGGATTATTATCTAGTACTCTTCACAGTATTTCATATTTTTATGTTGAGATATTACAAAACATTTATTAAATATATTCCTGCATGTTTCATGCCAGTGTTATTAAGCACATTGATGCTATTGGAAATGGAAAGTAATTTTTACACTTTACTTTTAGGAGATGAAAATAGGATTGATGTCTCTATGTATACTTTGCACCTTACAACCTTGCAAAATTTACTTATTTCTAAACTTTTTTTATTCTTTAGGATTTTTTACATGTCTGAGAATGACATTTCAATTTTAAAATTATTTATCTTATTTTGCTTTGTTTAATTATGTTGGATAGAAAATCCAGAACTGCGTTAAATGCAAGTGACACTAAAAGCCTTTATTTCCCCCTATTTATGCAAAAACTATTAAGACTTTTAAGCATGACATTAGTTGTAAGTTTCTGGTTAATTAGTTTGAAGAATGTGTCTTGTAGTCCTATCTCATTAACAATTTCTATCATGAAAGTGACAGATTTTATCAAATACTCATTCTGTATCTATTAAAATGATCACATTTTTCTCCCTTATTTTATTAATATCCTATTTATATTCTAGATTAATGTTAGCATATAATGAGTTACAAAATACTTTCCTACTCTTATTTCTGAAAGATTTTGTTAGAAAATTTCTAATTTATCCCTTAAATACTTCATAGAATTCATCAGTGAAGGCATGTTTCTTTGTGAAAAGTTTTAAAATAAGATCAAATTCTTTAATTTACATAGATCTATTAATATTGCCTATTTCATCTTGAGTGACTTTTGATAGTTTGTTTCTTTCAAGGAATTTATTTCAAAGATCTTTCCTAATTTATAGTCATAGTGTTGTTTCAAATATTTTCTTCTTATCCTGTTTAAATACCTACAGTGTCTGTAGTGATGTCTCCTCTCTCATTACTAATATTTATAATCAGCTTCTTCCTTTTTCTTGATCAATTAACCTGTAAATTTATCTACTTCATCAATATTATCAACGAATCAAATTTTGGTTTCATTAAATTCCCTATTTTTTGATGGACAGAAAATTAAATTATAATTAGTTTTATTGATTTTCATATATATATATATATATATATATTTCTGCTTAGTTTGGGTTTTGTGTTATCTTCTTTTTCTAGTTTCCCAAGGTGGAGGCTTACACTATTATTTGTAAACTTTCTTCTATTTTAACGTAGATGTTTAATGTTAGGCATTTTCTCTAAGCACTACTTAGAATTCTGAGCTAGCTGTGTGTATGTGTGTGTTGTTTTGTTTGCCTGTCTTTCCTCACTTTAAAGATGGTGTTACATTGTCTTCTTGCCTCCATGTTATTGTAAAGTCAGACTTTAAGGAGACTTTTTGTGTTTATTCTCATCTGTGTTCATCTACAATATTCTACTTGAGAACTTCTTTCATCAAATTTGAGAAAATTTTGGCATATATGAGGGTTCATTTAGTGTTCCTTTCTGTTATTTCCATTTGTCCTAGATAAGTACATTCCATGAACTTTTTTTCCCAGAAATTACTTTTTCCAGTTAATGACCAATAAGTAGAAAAAAACACAAATTAAATTGTAATAAAAAGCTCTATTTATATTGAATGATGGAGAAGTTTTAGAGAAATTAAAATGTCTTTACATTGCTGCTGAAAGTATTTAACAATGTTGAACAGTCTGTATCGTGAGTACATTCACACAGTCTGTGTCCCATCCTTCAATTTACTAAAGTAAACCTTCTGATCAGCCCAGAATTTTATTTGTGTTAAAACAAAGTTTTATTCAAATTTTAACCTTTTAGGGCCAATGTTTTTGGTTGTTCCTATTTTTTTGCATTTTACCTAAACTTTTTTTCCTAAACCAAGATCATAAATCTGGACTCATGTGCTTTATTTCTGTAAGATTTATAGTTTTAGATTTTTTGTTATGATCTTCTGTATTTCAAATAAATACTTATGTTTGGTTTTGGTATTAAATATAGGCCAGTCATTATTTTTTTTGTAGACCTTTTCCCCAGTTAGATTGCTTTGGTGCCTTTGTCAAAAATTGGCCCTAAAAATCTGTATATATCTCTTTACTATATGTTTTGTGTCACTGATCTATTCATTGATCTTTATATAGGTATCAGTACCTTGATTACTGTATTTTTGAATTAATTCTGAAATGATAAGTTGTCATACATTTTGGTCAATTTCAGATCCCAGCACGTGGCAGCTGCCCTTTTGACACCCCTGCAGCCCCATAGCAGGCAGTCATGTACACATTCAAGCACCTTGCACACTGTAGGAGCCACATTGAGCAAAAAGGATCCTGACTGCTAAATACTGGAAATATGTGTCCAATTACTGACTGCTGCTTCTGATCACAGTTCTGCAAAGAAAGTGGAAAGTCATTAGATTTACACCTCTTCCTATTTTTGCCAACTCCACCTGTTCTTGCTAAGCTTACTGACAGGATTTAAAGAGCCAGAACCTTCATGACTCTTCCCTTTTACGTTTTACTTTTTTTCTTTTTGTGAGCCAGACTCTGCTTACTTAGAGAAAGTCTTAACCTCAGAAAAGACCTGAGAAGACATTAATTTTTTTTTTTTGAGACAGAGTCTCGCTCTGTCGCCAGGTGCCAGGCTGGAGTGCAGTGGCGCGATCTCGGCTCACTGCAACCTCCACCTCCCGGGTTCAAGCAATTCTCCTGCCTCAGCCTCCCAGGTAGCTGGGACTACAGGCGTGCACCACCACGCTCAGCTAATTTTTGTATTTTTAGTAGAGATGGGGTTTCATTATGTTGGCCAGGATGGTCTCGATCTCATGACCTTGTGATCCGCCCGCCTCAGCCTCCCAAAGTGCTGGGATTACAGGCGTGAGACACCGCGCCCCGCCCTGAGAAGACATTAATTTTATAGCTCAGGCTAGTCCTCAGCACAGAGACAGCCTACAACAATCAAAAGAACAGAAACAAAAACAAACCAAGAAATCCCTGAGGAAGGGGAATAATGTTTTTCATAGTTAGCACATTATTAGATTCAAGCATCTAGTTTTAAATAAAAACTTACAAGGTATAAGCAAGAAAGTATGACCCACTCAAAGACAAAAGACAAACCAACAGGAACTATACTTGAAAAAAAAAGGCTCTTTGTGCTACAATGGAAGAAATCAACAGTGAAAAGATAACTTATGGAATGGGAGAAAATATGTGCAGTACATATATCTGATTAGAGGCAATATCTTGAATATAAAAAGAACTCCTACAACTCAAGAAACAATCAAAATCAAATCAAACAATCAAATAAAAAACAATAGGCAAAAACTTGAGTAGACATTTCTCCAAAGAAGCTCTACAAATGGCCAAAAAAACAAAAATATATTCAACAGCACTAATCAAATTAGGGAAATGAAAATCACAATACCATGTCATCTGACACCTGCTGGCATGGCCATTATAAAAACCACTGAAAGGGACACAATGACAAAGAGAAATTGGAACCTCTATACACTGTTGAAAGGAATGTAAAATAAAAAAGCCATTATGATAATTTTAAATCATTAAAAATAGAATTACCATATGATCCAGCAATCTTAATTCCGAGTATTTCTAAAAAATAAATGAAAATAGGATAGGGAAGAGTTATTTGCACATCTGTGTTTATTATAGCACTATTCACAATAACCAAGAGGTAGAAGCAAACTAAATGGCCATCAATAGATGAATGGATACAGAAAATGTGGTATACAGCCACACAAAGAATCTTATTCAGCCTTAAAAAAGAAGGAAATCCTGTCATGTGTTATAATAAGGATGATACTTGAGGACATTAAGCCAGGCACAAAAAAGCAAAGGCTGCATGATTCCCCTTACGTGAGATATATACAATGGTCAAACTCTCAGAAACTGATAGTAGAGTGGTAGTTTCCAGGGGCTGGGGCAATGGGAAAACTGGAGTTGTTTAATAGATAAAGAGTTTGGCAAGATGAAAAAGTTCTAAAGGTCTGTTGCACAATAATGTGCAAATAGTTAATAGTACTGTACACTTAAAAAGGTTAAGACATTTCAACAGCCAAATTGACCAAGCAGAAGAAAGGATATCAGAGGTCGAAGATCAACTCAATGAAATAAAACAAGAAGGCAAGATGACAGAAAAAAGGGGAAAAAGGAATGAACAAAGTCTCCAAGAAATATGCGACTATGTGAAAAGACCTAATCTAC
>CAUYQU010059910.1:0-15533 GCA_963574635.1 Cheracebus regulus
ACCAGTTATCTTAAAAACTTACCAAAAAGTAAAGAATATTACAACAATGAAGAATTTACATCAACTAACGGGCAAACAGCTAGTTAGCCTTAAATAACAGTATTAAACTCACATACATCAATATTAAGCTTAAACTTAAAAGGATTAAATGCCCCAATCAAAACATACAGTTAGACAAATTGAATAAAAAGTTAAAACCCATTGGTATGCTGTATTCAGACCTTTCTTATAGGCAAGGACACACAAAGACTTAACATAAAGGGATGGAGGAAGATCTACCAACTTAATGGAGAGAAGGAAAAAAAAAAACAAAAAAACACGATTTGAACACAGACCTGGAACAAGCAAATTTAATAAATATTTACAGAACTTACCACCCCATATCCACAAAACATATATTTTTTTCAATATTATATCATATCTATTCTAAAAGTGATCACATAATAGGAAATAAATCATTTTTTAGTAATTACATAAGCATTTCACAGATTTAAATGAAATCCTGAGCAATAGAGCAAGATTCTTGTTCTCTCTCCCCTGTTCTCTTTTTCTTTTTTTTCTTTTATTATTCTTCTTTCTTTCTCAAAAAAAAAATGGGGTTTCACCATGATGGCCAGGCTGGTCTTGAACTCCTGACCTCAGGTGATCCACCCACCTCAGCCTCCCAAAGTGCTAGTATTACAGGCGTGAGCCACTGCACCTGGCCATCTCTCTTTATTTATTTTTAGAAACGGGGTTTCACCATGTTGACCAGGATGGTTTCAATCTCTTGACCTTGTGATCCGCCCACCTCGGCCTCCCAAAGTGCTGGGATTACAGGTGTGAGCCACCGCACCTGGCCCTCTTTTTTTAAATTATAGTTTAAGTCCTCAGATACGTGAGCAGAATGTGCAGGTTTGTTGCATAGGTATACATGTGCCATGGTGATTTGCTGCACCCATCAATGCATCATCTAACTTTTAAGCCCCGCATGCATTGTTCTAATGTTCTCCTCCCCTCAACCCCCACCCCATAACAGGCCCTGGTGTGTGATGTTCCCCTCCCTGTGTCCATGTGTTCTCATTGTGCAATTCCCACTTATGAGAACATGCAGTGTTTAATTTTCTTTTAATTAGGAGTCTTGCTTTGTCACCCAGGCTGGAGTCAGTGGCACGATCTCAGCACAATGCAACCTCTGTCCCTGGCTTCAAGCGATTCTCCTGCCTCAGTGTCCCAAATAACTGGGATTACAGGCACCTGCCACCAAGCCCAGCTAATTTTTGTATTTTTAGTAGAAATAGGGTTTCACCACGTTGGCCAGGCTGGTCTCAAACTCCTGACCTCAAATGATCCACTGCCTCAGCCTCCCAAAGTGCTAGGATTACAGGCATGAACCACCGTGCCCAGCCAAGCAACGCTCCTTTTTCAAGACTGGGCTCTGCCGTGAGCCCTTCCTGCCCCTCTCTCCTGGCTGAGACGGAAACCCACATATACTCCTGCCCCTGATACTGCATTGTACCCCTCAGCCAACATCTCTCTCCTACTGGGGGTAACGCCTTGGGCACGTTTCTTGCCGCCTCCCAGGGCCCAGAACAGAGCCAGGTCTGGCAGCCCCAGACAGCTGGAGAAAGTTCACTGAATGAATGAGTTTCCTGCCACCTGGTGATGGCAGCGAATAGGCAGGCAGGGAGGTCAGTGGCAGGCAAGAAGTCCTGTGAGAGTGTGGGAGCCAGACACAGGCAGGTGCAAAGGAGGTCATGGGGGGCACCAGCAAGGCTTCCTGAAGGAGGGGAGGTCTCAGGTGGGCCTTAAAGACTTTCCCCAACCACATGAGAGAGGATGGCTGGGTAGCACAGAGGAGCAGGAGCCCCCGCTGCTGCCGCTCATAAGGGCTGCGATTTCGTTTTTTGTTTATTTTGTTTTTTTTTTTAAATGGAGCCTCTATTGCCCAGGCTGTAGTGTAGTGGCGTGATCTTGGCTCACTGCAATCTCTGCCTCCTGGATTCAAGCAATTCTCCTGCCTCAGCCTCCCAAGCAGCTGGGATTACAGGCATGCACCACCACACCCAGCTAATTTTCGTATTTTTAGTAGGGTTGGGGTTTCACCATGTTGGCCAGGCTGGTCTTGAACTCCTGACCTTGTGATCTACCCGCCTCAGCCTACCAAAGTGCTGGGATTACAGGTGTGAGCCACTGCGCCCCACAGGGCTGCCATTTGCTAGCACTCTGTGCAAAGTCACAGATAGATCAAGAGATAATTATAAACCCTACAGCAAAGTAAGGGAGAGATCCCATTTTACAAGTAACGAAACTGAGGCAAAGAGCAGTCATGTCATCTGCCCAAAGTCACACAGCTAGTTAGCAGCAGAGCCAGAAATCAAACCCAGGCTTACATCCAGAGCTTAAGTTTGTTTGTTCTTTTTTTTAAGTTGGAGTTTCATTCTTGTTGCTTAGGCTGGAGTGCATTGGCACATTCTCGGCTCACTGCAATGTCTGCCTCTCGGGTTCAAGCAATTCTTTTGCCTCAGCCTCCCAAGTAACTGGGATTACAGGTGCATGCCACCACGCCCGGCTAACTTTTATATTTTTAGTAGAGATGGGGTTTTACCATGTTCGCAAGGCTGGGTCTCAAACTCCTGACCTCAGGTGATCCACCCATCTCGGCCTCCCAAAGTGCTGGGATTACAGGCATGAGCCACCATGTCCAGCCCAGAGCTTAAGTTTTTAAGTCCTGTTCTTAAGTCATGTTCTAGAGGGGAATAAAATTTCCTCTTTAAGTGGAGGGGGTGAGGGGAACCTCACCTGGTGATAGCCTTGGGAACATGCCCCGAGAATGCAGGTAGCACTGGGATCATGCCAAAGGAGCGCATCCGGTCCAGGATCCGGTGCTGGAGGAACGGAAGGGAGGGTGGTGAGCATGGCCACTGCTGTCCTAAGGGGAAGCCCTCATTACCCAGGACACACAGAGTCCCCCTGGCTCAGTGAAGAGCTCCAGGGCAGGCCAAATACCACCCTCCCTGGGCCCAGGACCATCTATCACCGATTCCACCCCTTTCCTTTTCCGTCCTTTCACCTGCAGGTAAAGCTGCTTGATATGCCAGGCGCGAGGCAGGGGGCCATCCCAGGTGTGCAGATTGCCCATACGCCCCCAGGCCAGGAAGGCAGGACCAGTAAAGAACTCATCGATCTCTGCCTGGGTCAGGCCCAAAGCCAAGTACACCTGAAGAGGAAAGAGTTCCCCACACATAGAAATATATTCATCTGCATCCATTGATTCATTCATTCAACAACCAATCACTCATTGCGTCTCTGTGCTGGGCGCTAGGGCTACTGAGACAAAATCTGACCCCGCCAGCAAGGAGCCCACAGCTCCATTCACAGGGGAAAGAGACCTGTGAGTAGGTGAGTTCACTGCGTCACCTTTGTCGCACGGGTGAGGAGATGGGGCACAAAGGGGCTTTCCCCAAAGAGGAAGTCCTTAGAAGCCTTCATGGAGCCAGGGTGCCAGACAGAAGGGCAGGACAGCTGTATGAAGAGCTTAAGCAGCGCCTGGATCACCTGGTGTAAAACAGAGGCTTCCAGGGAGGCAGATCTAGTGCTGCCCCTGAGTTGCATCCAAGAGACCAGGTGATGAGCCACATAGGGGAGATGAGGGGAAGGAGCCCCACTCCTCAAACTGGAAGCCTCAGATTTTAGGAGGCTGGAGCCATGGTGCAAGCTGCAAGCACTTCTGGAGACACACACTGTGCCCGTGCTGAGGGGCACATGAAGGCACCTAGAGAGGCTCCTCCCAGGGCAGGAGGGTGGGGAGGGGACAGTGGGCACGCACCCGCTGCCAGATGGCCTCCTGGCCGCTCCAGGACAGGGCCAGGTTGATTCCATTCAGCGCCATCCAGTCTATCTCTCGCTCCCAGCGGGCCCAGTCCCACCAAACGAAGGAGTAGCTTTGTGTGCACACGTTCTGGTAATAGCGGTACCTGTGGGCAGTGTCATGAGCTGGGGCGCATCCTACTCTGGAGGGTCCACAGCCCTGGGACAACTCTCCTATCCCCCACCTGGAGGAGAGGAGAAGGGCTCCAAACACGGCCCTTCTGCTTCAGGCAGGGGCCCACCCCAGGCGGAGCTGGGACCGGGTATCTAGGCTGGCCTTCTGAGGCACTCACCCCCTATACTCCCCCAGGGCCCTCGAGCTGGCAGGTTATTTGGGTGGCATATTCCACTTTCATGTCACACTGCCAGAGCCCCTCCTCTGCACGGTGTTTTCCTGGAACTGGGGTCCCGGCCCCCACAGTCTAACAGGTGGGCAGGGGGAGGACAGCTGTGTGAACAGGTCACTCCATAGTGTGGCAGGCGCTGGAACACAGGCCTGTGGGAGGTGGGGGGACGTCCTTTCTCAGTCCGCAGGTTCAAAGAGATGGGGGAGGAAGGGAAGAAAATTCACACATCACCAATTGTGCACCACAAATTCTACGCCCATCATCGTGCAAATCCTCACAATAACACTGCACGGTAGGCGTCTTCTTTCTGTTTTGCAGGTGGGCCCGCCGAGGCTCTGAGAGGAAGAGTGGCTGGCTCAAGGTCACAGAGCTGCTAGAGGCGGCGATGCTGGGCCTTCGGGCCACCGCTCCCCGCTCAGCCTCCGGGTTGGGGTGGCAGCGGCTGAGGGAGGGGGTGGGCGCCTCGGGCGGAAGCGGGGGAGATGCGGGGCGGTACCTGTTGGGCGTGGCCTCGGTCAACTCCCCAGGCACGGCGGGCAGTGGCCGCGGCAGGCGCAGCTGAGAGCCGGACCAGGCCAAGTGGCAGCCACAGAAGTCGCGCAGGTAGCGGTGTAGCCCCGCGGCGGCCGCCACGCCCGTGGAGCCGCGCACCCGCACCCGCGTCGCGCCGCCGCCGCTCAGGCTGTAGGTGTCCAAGCCCGGCTCGGCCGCCAGGGCGCGCTCCACCGACACCGAGAAGTTTGCCGCGGGGCCGGGCCCCAGCAGCCGGGCCACCAGCGCCCGCACGGCGGCCGCCTCCCCGGCCTCGTCGCCTGCCGCGCCCCCTGCCCCAGCCAGGAGCAGGACCCCTACCGCCACGACCACCGCTTTCATGGCCTCAGTCCGGCGGGGGCTCGTCACTGCCAGGGGGCGGGGCGGCCCCCGTCCAATCAGCTGCGGGCCTCCGGTCACGTGGACCCGAAGGCCAAGCCCGGCCTCGGGGCCGGGAGTCGCGGCTTCCGGGTCCCAGGCTGCGCCTTTGGGGGTGTCTAGTGACCGCACGGGGTGGGGAGCGCGTGACCCTGGCAACCTGAAGCCGAAAGGGACCCGCTGGCCCTCACAGAACGCCTTCAGGTAAAACGCACTTTCACACGCAAATAACTTCCATCCATCCGACAGTCTAATAAATACACTTTGGAGTTTATTTTGTATCAGATACTGCCATAGCTACTGCCCTACTGATGAACGAACGAGATAGACGGTCCCTACCGTCCCTGTCAGGGGATGACCTAGAAACCAAAGGATTTCCATCATAGTTGTGATGCTGCGAAGAAGTCCAAGAGTAAGGCTTCCAAAGGAAATGATTTTTAATCTGAAACTCAAAGATGAATAGGAATTAGCTAGAAGAGGGAGAGGAAGAGCCTTCCAGACAGAGGAGATTGCATCTATGAAGGCCCTGGGAAGGCAGAGAGCTTGCAGATTTGAGGAACTAACGGGCTAGAAGGTTGGAGGTGAGAATGGGGCCATGTGAGCCCAGGCCGGCCATGGAGCAGGGCTGGTGGGCACGTTAAGGGCTGTCCATTGGCAGCAGCAGCATGACAGAAGCTGTCATTTTGTCAGAAGTTCCCAACCAGAGCGAGTCCATCTTGAACAGGGGCTGGGTCAAATAAGGCTGAGACCTGCTGGGTTGCATTCCCAGGAGGTTAGGCCTTCTTCGTCACAGGATGAGACAGGAGGTCAGCACAAGGTACAAAGTAACAAGAATGCAGCGGCCAGGCGCGGGGGCTCCTGCCCATAATCCCAACACTTTGGAAGGCCGAGGCAGGCGGATCACCTGAGATCAGGAGTTCAAGACCAGCCTGACCAACATGGAGAAACCCCGTCTCAGCTAAAAATACAAAATTAGCCACGCATGGTGGCGCATGTATGCCTGTAGTCCCAGCTACTCGGGACGCTGAGGCTGGAGAATTAATTGAACCCCGGAGACGGAGGTTGCGGTGAGCCGAGATTGCGCCATTATGCGTCAGCCTGGGCAACAAAACTGTCTTAAAAAACAAAACAAAACCAAACTGCAGCAAAGAAACCAGTCAAAACTTGCTAAACCCAAGGGAGTCAGGAAGGTGACCTCTGGTCATTATATGCTAATTATGATGCATTAAACATGCTAAAGACACTCCCAGCAGTGCCAGGCAGCTTACAAATGCCATGGCAATGTCCAGAAGTTACCCTATATGGTCCAAAAGTGGAGGGACCCCGAGTTGGGGGAAGAATCCCTGCGCCTTTTCTGCAAAACTAATGGATGGCTCACCCCTTATCATATACTCAAGAAATAACCATAAAAATAGCCAACCAACAGTCCATACCGCTGCTCTGCTTGTGGAGTTACCATTCTTTTGTTTCTTTACTTCTCTAATAAACTTGCTTTCACTTTATGGACTCGCCCCGAATTCTTTCTTGCTTGAGATCCAACAACACTCTTGTCAGGTGAGGTGTCAGAGCTCTGGCACTAAGAAGCGGTCGACTCAAGGGTTGGTAAAAAGAATTTACCAACTGGTTAGGTGTGGTGGCTCACGCCTATAATCCCAGCACTTTGGGAGGCCGAGGTATGTGGATCACCTCACCTGATGTCAGGAGTTCGAGACCAGCCTGGCTAACATGGTGAACCCCCATCTCTACTAAAAATACAAAAATTAGCTGGGCCTGGTGGGGTGCCCCTGAAATCCCAGCCGCTCAGGAAGCTCAGGCAGGAGAATTGCTTGGACTCAGGAGACGGAGGTTGCAATGAGCCATTGCACTACAGCCTGGGCAACAAGAGCGAAACTGTCTCAAAAAAAAAAAAAAAAAAAAGGAGCATATATGGACCTTAAGGCGGAGATTTAGGGTTGTAAAATGAGTTTCAGCATGGCATAAATAAATGTATAGAAATTTTACGTTGTGAGGGCAGAACCCTAGGAATGGGATTGGTGCCTTTATAAGGGAAGCCAAAGAGAAGCCCCTATCCACTTCTACCTTGTGAAACCACAGTGAGAAGGCACAGCTTATTAAGCAGGAAGTGAGCCCTCACCAGACACTGACTCTATAAGCACCTTGATCTTGGACTTCCCAGCCTCCAGAACTATGAGAAATAAGTGTTTCTTGTATTTAAAAAAAAAAAAAGTATAGAAATTTTAGTTACTTATAAATGTTAAAAGAGGCCTGGAATCAGATGCCGACTTTAAATACTAGGGAAGTTTGATTTTTTTTCTTTTCTTTTGAGAGTCTCCCTCTGTCACCCAGGCTGGAGTGCAGTGGCCTGATCTCAGCTCACTACAACCTCTGCCCCCAGGTTCAAGCGATTCTTCTGTCTCAGCCTCTTGAATAGCTGGGATTACAGGCATGCACCATCACACCTGGCTAATTTTTGTAGGGACAGGGGAGGGGGGGCTTCATTATGTTGGCCAGGCTGGTCTCAAACTTTTGACCTCAAGTGATCTACCTGCCTTGGCCTCCCAAAGTGCTGGGATTACAGGTGTGAGCCACCATATAATCTAAATTCCCCAGACAAGGAGTTTTGCCTCCAAATGGCCTGATGGTCAACAGGAGTTTTGCCTCCAAATCGCCTTGGATTGCTCCTTATCTAAATTGCTCAGGTAAGAAATTTTTGTCTGGAGAGAGTGTGATTTTTGCTCTCCTCACCTTTCTTTGGGTCTGGACTAGGACCCCTTTCCAGTAACAATTTTACAGATTGGGAAACAGAGCCAGAGGAAGGAAGTGACTTGGGCAAGATCAGTAACTAGTAAGGAGAGCAGCTCTGTGCTAGATCCGGGAACTCTTAACTCCCACAGCAGGGTTCTTGCTGCTCTTCCCCAGACAATGCAACTTATCGGGTTGCCTATCTGATCAGGGAGTGCTTGAGTAAGGCTGCTTGGGGGCTGGGAGAGTCTTTAGGATTGCGCTAGGTGCTAGATGTGATGGCTCACACTTGTAATCACAGCACTTAGGGAGGCGGAGGCAGGTGGAGCACTTGAGTCCAGGCGTTCAAGACCATGCAAAAACCCTATCTCTGCAAAAATTATTTGGGTGCAGTGGCCTGTGTTTGCAGTCCCAGTCAGTTATTCAGGAGGCTGAGGCAGGAGGATGGCTTGAGCCCAGGTGTTTGAGGCTGCAGTGAGATGTGATCACACCACCCCACTCCAGGCCAGGCAACAGAGTGAGACCCTGACTCAAAAAAAAAAAAAAGAAAAAAAAAATCTAGCCCATTTCGGTGGCCCCTGATCATAAGAAGTTGAGGCAGGCAGATCACTTGAGTCAAAGAGTCCAAGACCAGCCTGGGAAACTGGCAAAACCCCTTCTCTACAAATAATACAAAGATTAGCCCGGCATGGTCGCATGTGCCTGTGGTCCCAGCTACTTGAAGCGGGGAGGATCGCTTGAGCCTGGGAGGTCAAGGCTGCAGTGAGCCCAAATGGCACCACAGCACTCTAGGCCAGGCAACAGAGCAAGAGAACACATTATCATGTTCGTTTGTTTGTTTTATTTTAAGGCTCTGTAAACAGTGGTTGTGGGAGAGAGGGGAAGATTCAGGGACAGTGAGTGAAATACTTTTTTTTTTTTTTTTGAGATGGAGTCTCTGTCTGTCACCCGGCTAATTTTTTGTATTTTTATTAGAGACAGGGCTTCACTATGTTGGCCAGGCTGGTTTCAAACTCCGGACCTCATGGTTCACCCGCCTCTGCCTCCCTAAAGTGCTGGGATTACAGGCATGAGCCACCACACCCGGCCCGATCCTTTACCATGTGACACAACTCGGTACTTTTCCTGTAGTGTGTGTGAAGTAAGTTGGCCGGGCTCTCTGCGTACTCTTCAGCTCATCTCATCTTTTGCTCTTGGCTAGCTTACTCCTCTGCTCATGCACTCCAGAATACCCTAGGATTCTTTCGTCTCTGCCCTTAATGCAGTTGCCTGCCTATTACACAGCCCAGCTCAGATCCCAGCCCACCTTGCCAAAGGAAGAATGAATCCTTCCCTATCTGGCCACCAGGGAGCAGCCCACACCTAGGACATGGCTTGGGTAGGCTGAGGAGTAGAGGAGGCAGGCCACTTGGATCTGAACTCTGAGGCCACCCGCTGGATTTAAGCTCCAACGCCCCTTCCACCCAAGGTTCCTGGGGCAGAAAGAAGTGCAGTCCCATCCAGTGAAGGCGGTGATAGACTTGTTCTCTATCTCTACAAAGGTTGGGACTCACCAGGCCAAGGATGCCCAGGCCACCCTCTCCCACAATTCTAGGACCTCAAGATGAGGGGCATTTCCTGAACAGGGGCACAGACTCAATAGACAGATATCTGGGATCCTGGGGTTCCACAAAAAAGGGATCAGGGTAAAGGGCACATCCCTTAAAAGCAGGAGCAAATGGCCAGGCGCGGTGGCTCACACCTGTCATCCCAGCACTTTGGGAGGCTGAGGCGGATGGATCACCTGAGGTCAGGAGTTCAAGACCAGCCTGGCCAACGTGACGAAACCCCGACTCTACTAAAAATACAAAAAATTAGTCGGGCGTGGTGGTGGGCGCCTGTAATCCCAGAAACTTGGAAGGCTGAAGCAGGAAAACTGTTTGAACCCAGGAGGCGGAGGTTGCAGTGAGCCGAGATCGTGCCATTGTACTCCAGCCTGGGCAACAAGAGCAAAACTCCATCTCAAAAAAAAAAAAAAAAAAAGACAGGAACAAATGGATGCAGCCATCCTTTTCCCTACCCGCTACCACAGGGCTCTGGGACTTCCTCCACACTCCACAGCTCAGCCAGGTCAGCCCAACTTTAGCTGGAAGCAGCCCAAGGCCACTAGATTCTAAGAATTTAGTCTAGCCAAGGACTCACTGGCCCTGCTTCCTCCCAGTTTGTCAGACAGACATGGGAGGAATTTCTTCCCAAGGAAGCCCTATGCCACTCCCATTTTATTGAGATTATATACCATAAAATTTACCAATGTAAGGCTGGGGCCTGGTGGCTCACACCTATAATCCCAGCACTTTGGGAAGCTGAGGCAGGTGGATCGCCTGAGGTCAGAAGTTCAAAACCAGTGTGGCCAATGTAGGGAAACCCTGTCTCTATTAAAAATACAAAAATTAGCTGGATGTGGTGGCATGTGCCTGTAATCCCAGCTACTCAGGAGGCTGAGGCAGGAAAATTGCTTGAACCCAGGAGGCAGAGGTTGCAGTGAGCCAAGATTGCACCATTATACTCCAGCCTGGGCAACAAGAGTGAAACTCCATCTCATGAAAAAAAAAAAAAAAATTAGCCTGGTGTGGTGGTATGCGCGCCTGTAATCCCAGCCACTTGGGAGGCTGAGGTAGGAGAATCCTTTGAACCAGCGAGGCAGAGGTTGCAGTGAGCCAAGATAGCACCACTACACTCCAGCCTGGGCAACAGAGCAAGATTCTATCTCAAAAAGCAATTTACCAGTGTAAAGTGTACAATTCAATGGGTTTTAGTATATTCACATAATTGTGCAGCCATCACCAGCCTAACTTCATATTTTCATCAAAGAAACCCCATACCCCTTAGGAGTCACCACTGTAACTCTCTCCCCCAGTCCCATCCAGCATCCAGCCCCTGGCATCCACAAAATCTTTGTCTCTATGGGTTTGTCTATTCTGGAGATGACACATAAATGGAATCATAAAGTAGGTGGTCTTCTGTGACTGGTTTTGAGGTCCATACATGTTTTAGCATGTATCAATACCTCATTGCTGTTTATTGTAGTAGAATAATATCCACCATGCCTAGCCCACCTTTTATTTATCCATTTATCAGCTGGTAGACATTAGTCTGTTTCCATCTTGAGTCTCTTATGAATAATGCTGCCATGAACATGTGTGTACAAGTTTTTGTGTGCATGCTTTCATTTTTCTTGGATAGATAAGAAAGTGTAAAAAAAAATAAAAATAAAAATAAATTTTTTACAAAAAAGGGCCGGGCGTGGTGGCTCATGCCTGTAATCCAAGCACTTTGGAGGCCAAGGCGGGTGGATCACCTGAGGTCGGGAGTTCAAGACCAGCGTGACCAACATGGTGAAACCCCGTCTTAAAAAAAAAAGAAAGTGTAATTGCTGGATCTTAGATTAATTCTGATTAGTATTTGTTTTTGAATAAACAAAAACAAATACAAGACTCTGTCTCACTCTGTTGCCCAGGCTGGAGTGCAGTGGTGCAATCTCAGTTCACTGCAACCTCCGCCTCCCGGGTTCAAGCAATTCTCCTGCCTCAGCCTCCTGAGTAGCTGGGATTACAGGCACCTGCCACTGTGCCCAGGTAATTTTTGTATTTTTAATAGAGACGGGGTTTCACCATTTTGGCCAGGCTGGTCTTAAACTCCTGCTCTCATGATCCACCCACTTCGGCCTCTCAAAGTGCTAGGATTACAAGCGTGAGCCACTGCACCTGGCCAATTCCGTCTAATATTTTGAGGGACTGCTAGACTACTTTCCAAAGCAGCTGCACCATTTTATATTCCCACTAGCAGTGAATTGGGGTTCCAATTTCTCCTTGTGAACACTTGCGATTTTCTTATTACTGCCTTTTTGGTGGGTGTGATGTATCTCACTCTGGTTTTTATTTGCATTCTGTAATGATTAATGGTGTCGAGCATCTTTTCATCGCTTTATTGGCCATTCATCCAGCTTACTTGGAGAAATGCTTATTCAAACCCTTTGCCCATTTAAAAAAATAGAGTTGCTTTTATTATTGGGAGTAAGAGTTACTTATATATTCTAGAGACAAGTCCCTTATTAATATATGATCTACAAGTATTTTCTTCTATGTGAGGGTTGTCTTTTCAGTTTCTTGATTCTGACCATTGAAGCACAAAAGCCTTTTTTTTTTTTTTTGAGACAGAGTTTCGCTCTTGTCACCCAGGCTGGAGTGCAGTCATACGACCTCAGCTCACTGCAACCTCTGCCTCCCAAGTTCAAGTGTGATTCTCCTGCCTCAGCTTCTGGAGTAGCTGGGACTACAGGCGCCTGCCACCAAGCCTGGCTAATTTTTTTTTTAGTAGAGATGGGGTTTCACCATGTTTGCCAGGCTGGTCTCGAACTCCTGACCTCAGGTAATCCACCTGCCTCAGCCTTCCACAGTGCTGGGATTACAGGTGTGAGCCACCATGCCAGGCGAAGCACAAAAGCTTTTAATTTTGCTGAAACCTAAGTTATCTATGTATTTTTTATTTCTTCTCGCTTGTGCTTTGGGTGTCACATCTAGAAATCATTCACTAACTCAAGACTAGGAAGATGTACTCCTATGGTTTCCCCTAAGAGTTTTATAGTCTTTGCTTACATTTTAGGTCTGGAATCCACTTTGAGTTAATTTTTGCATATGGTGGGGGTAGTGGCCCAAATTTGTTCCTCTACATGTGGAAACCCCATTGTACCAGTGTCATTTGTTGAAAAAGAGAGCTCTTTCCTCACTGAATCATCTTGATCCCTTTGTCAAAAATCAAGTGACCATAAATGTCAGGATTTATTCCTGGACTCTCAATTAGAATCCACTCATCCTAAATATCTATTCTTATGAGGCCTTCCCTCCCCACCGAGCAGAAACTGAGAGCTCACTGACCAGAGTTTCCACTAGGGACCTTATCTTTGAGGAGCTGGGTAGAGTGGGCACCTCAGGGCCAACTCCAGGGACAGGTAGCACTGTTAGGGAGGAGGGAGGGCTTTAGGCTAGGCTGGAACATAGAATGAACAGTGGGCAGTGGTGGTCAGCCTGCCCAGGTCAGGGCCCTTGTCCTGAGGCCCCTGGAGGGAGAAATGAAGAGGGAGGGCATGGAGAATGCAGTGCCTCACTAGGCAGTGTGCGGAGGAGTGGGAGGGCTGCTGCCCAGCCTGCTGCCCTGGATGGTCTGCCAGCTCTTCACCTGCTGCCTACCAATTCCAGCACCTCACATTCCCCAGCTGCCCAGAGGAAGCCATGTAGAGAGTCCACTTACACTAAGGCCAAGGGTGTCAAGGCTCAAAATAGCCTGGCCACTGGGCCCTGGAGGGCACACTTGGAGAAGAGGGAGAGGCGTGGGGAGATACCCAGTACTCCCTGCCCCCATGCTGTCTGGATGTGCAATGAGTGAAGGGGAGATGAAGATGGGCCACCCAGTCCCCTCCTCCCACAGGTAGTGTTTGCAGAACTGCCTCGGCTCCTGCAAGTAGGAAACTTGGGACAAGGTGAGAATTTCCCAAACTAACTGCCAGCCAGGCCCATTGCAGCTGTGGCCTTTGACAGAAGGAAAAGCCGCAATGCTGGAGGAGGTAGGCGAAGGTTGGGGGTCCAGATGGGCTCAAGATGGCTGAGCCCGGAGCACAGGGGCTGTGGGCACAGTGACAGGCAGCCTCTCTAGGGGAGTCAAACACACTTTATTCAACACAGGAATGTATCAATAGGAGGGCTTTGGGCAGAGTTCCCCAAACTCTGCTTCAAACCCCACTTGAAACAGCAAAGATCATCATGAAAACCCAGGATAATACGAGGGCAGGGGGCTGCACAAGGTCAGGCCAGGTCATGGTGGGCCAGCATTCAGTGAAGCTGGGGCAGCCAAGCCCAGGGGAGGGGTCAGGACTCCAGGCAGCTCACTCAGAAAAGCCAGGGTGGGAGGAGGGCACTGGCTGGGCCCACTCGGAATTCTTTCTACCACTGAAAGCGGTGGGGATTAACTTAGCCAGGACAGCCAGGGCTGCCATGCCAGAAAGTTTGGGGTGACACGGAGGAGGCCCCTCGGCTGGGCTCTGCAGCCCTCACAGCCACATGCACAGCAGCCCTGCCAATGGCTTCCAATCAGCTAACCATCAGTGACACTGACCTTCCCTGCCCAAGACACCCCTCCTGAGACCTGGGGCCAGTGTGGAGGTGAGGAGGGACACTGTGGGGCAGAGCCAGGCAGGCTGCAGGCAGAACTGAGAAGACCCCAGTCCCATACTCAAGACATGATGACTGGGGGTGAGGAAGGTCTCAGGGTCTCCACTGGGAAGAGCATCAGCCTGCACTGTCTGCCCAAGGCTGTGCCTGTGGGCAGGGCCCATGCAAGGCCTGGGAAGAAGCCAGCCCGGGGGAGGGAAGTCCCGTGCACTGCAAAGCAGACAAGGCCTCTGCTCCAGGCACTCCAGGCTGTGCTATATACCGCAGGGCACGAACGGGGAGAGATGAGTGGGTGGGAGTGCAGGGTGGGGTCGGGAAGGCGGTGTGGATATCCTATGACCCCTGGGGGTGACAGGGAGAAGCTACTCATGATGGCCCAGTTGGGTCCAGCTGAATGCCTGATTAACAAACACTAGAATGCGGTGGGCAAAGGACATAAATATCATCTTCCTGAACCCACCCCTGCTAACCCAAGAGTGGGATGTGTTACCACTGTCCCCTTCTGGGGGAGAACCTGTATTGCTCCCCGCACTACTCCTGCTAGAAACTACTGTGGCAGGTGCAGGGAACTCAGTCTAGATGTGAATGGCATGGGTGCTGCTTCCATCCACACACTCGAGAAGATGAAAGGGCTTCGGGATTGTGTGGGAATGCACAGACGCTCACCAGCAGAAGGACGGAGGGGTTTTCTGGCTGGTGGAAGCTAAGAGGGTAAGGCTGGTGCCCAGTGGGTATGAGTGACAGCCAGCAAACCACTGCACTACACACAAAGCTGGGGGTGGTGGGAGACCCAGGGAGGACTCTTCTATCTAAATGACTCGCAGATGGGGTGACACGAATATCCTGGTGCCCATGGATCACAACCAACAGGCAGAAGAGCACAGCTCATCATTGTGGAGGGAGGCGGGGTGGGCAGTGTGGGGCACATGGCCCTCACAGGCGTTCACTCTTCAAACTTCCCTTCCCGAATATGCTCGAAGGAGAAGGGTAGGAACTTGAAACCGGTCCCACTGTAGAATTTATTCTGGAACTCAACCCTGGAGAAAGAGAAGAAGAAAGCTGTCATTCAATAGGAACCTTGTGAAACTTTTTGGGACTTCACAGTTGGGCCAGAAAGATGCCCAGTGCCCACGTCACCCCAAGCCTCCTTTCCCTGGGGGAGCTGGAGAAAGCCCAGAGTACAGAGCACCCCCCTTTAAGGCCTGGGACTCGCCTCAGCAAGAGTTTGATGTGCGGGGAGGAAGGGATTTGCCCTCAGTTTCCAATCTCACTCTGTCATGCTGAGCAGCGTGTTTATGCACAACTCTCTGCAGAGGGGCATGTGCGAAAGTTGTTCATGAAGTGGCCCCAACGCGCCGCCCCCCCCCCCCCCCCCCCCCCCAACACAAAAAAAAAAAAAAATGGGGGGTGGGGGGGGGGGGCCCCCCCAGGGTGGGAGCCAACATGGGGGGGGGGTGGGGGGGGTCAAATGCGCGCCCGGAGT
>CAUYQU010059911.1:0-60522 GCA_963574635.1 Cheracebus regulus
AAGGAAGACATACGTGAGGCCAGCAAACATATGAAAAAATTCTCATCATCACTGGTCATTAGAGAAATGCAAATCAAAACCACATTGAGATACCACTTCATGCCAGTTAGAATGGTGATCATTAAAAAATCTGGAGACAACAGATGCTGCAGAGGATGTGCAGAAATAGAAACACTTTTACACTGTTGGTGGGAGTGTTAATTAGTTCAACCATTGTGGAAGACAGTGTGGCAACTCCTCAAGGACTTAGAAATAGAAATTCCATTTGACTGAGCAATCCCACTACTGGGTATATACCCAAAGGATTATAAATCATTCTATTATAAAGACACATGCACACGTATGTTCATTGCGGCACTGTTTACAATAGCAAAGACCTGGAACCAACCCAAATGCCCATCAACGATGGACTGGACAAGGAAAATGTGGCACATATACACCATGGAATACTATGCAGCCATAAAAAATGATGAGTTAGTGTCCTTGGTAGGGACATGGATGAATCTGAAAACCATCATTCTCAGCAGACTGACACAAGAACAGAATATCAAACACCACATGGTCTCACTCGTAGGCAGATATTGAACAATGAGAACACAGGGACACAGGGAGAAGAGCATCACCCACTGGGGTCTGTTGAAGGGGCAAGGGAGGGACAGTGAGGGGGTGGGGAGGTTGGGGAGGGATAATATGGGGAGAAATGCCAGATGTAGGTGACAGAGGGATGTAGGCAGCAAACCACATTGCCATACATATACCTATGCAATAATCCTGCATGATCTGCACATGTACCCCAGAACCCAAAGTACAATAAAAAAATAATTTAAAAAAAGTAATAGTTTAGGGTTTTTTGACTTGTTTACCTTTCACTTTCTTTTTGTCCTTTCTTCCACATGATACTGTTATACATTATTCAGAAATTCCTTGCCATTGACTCCATTTGACTCTGGGCTAACTCGCACTTACTAGCTTTTGAGATACATTTTTAAAATAATGTTTTCATTTTTGTTTTTGTTTTTCTGACTTTTTGTGTGTTTTTACAACATAATTATAGCTTTTTCCTTTTCTGGGTAGTGTGCCTTGATTTCCTTTCTAGTTATTATTGCATCCTATTGTTTATGGTCTGGCTGTGTGTCAAGATTTAGGAACATCCCTACTTGGGCATTCATGGGCACATGGCCACTTTTGTTCATTCATTCATTTATTTTGTCCATTTATTAATTTAGTTTAGATACTTTGAATCTTGAACAGAGTGTCACTAAGACTGAATATTGAAACCAAATAATAACGTGAACTACTTCCTATTTTGCATGTACTAACCAGAATTGATTTCTGTTACCCTCCAAAATAGTAACAGTCCCATGATGTCTATTGAATCAGTATGGCAAAAACAAAATAAACCAAAAAATGTCTAACAGTTCTCTGCTTGAGTGTATGACTCCTACTACTGATTTTGGAGACCATTTTTAAGTTAGTCCCCAGAGGTATTGGACAGATGAGCAAAACCTGGGCCTCAGAAAAGCAGTTTTCCTCTCTCTATAGATAACACAAATTTTGCTCAATATTGGATATCAGTTCCCCCATCCAATATCAATTTCATAGTTACTTATTATTGAGCACACTGTTGCAACCTCAACACACAGTTACTCTTCCCTTTGCCACCATAGAGTCATCCTCTATTGGTATGGATATGTGTGATTGTTAATATTAGGTGTTAACTTGATTAGACAGAGGGATGCCTAGATGGCTGGTACAGTATTGTTTCTGGATGTGTCTATGAGAGTGTTGACAGAGGAGACTGACATTTTCCTCAGTGAATTGGGAGAGGAAGACCCACCTTCAGTGAGGGTGGGCACCATCCGATCTGCTGCCAGCATGGCTAAAACGAAACAGGCAGAAGAAAGGGAATAAACCCTTGTTGAGTTCTTTCTTGCTTTTCTTCTTCCCTTGCCAGAGGCTTGCTTCTCTCCTCCTGCCATTGGACATCAGACTCCAGGTTCTTTGGCTGTTGGACTCTGGGACTTGCACCAGCGGCCTCCCAGGAGATCTTGAGTCTTTGGACTCAGACTGAGGGCTGCACTCTTGGCTTCCTTGGTTTTGAGGCTTTTAAACTTGGACTTAGCCATGCTGCTAGCTTCTCTTTTCCCAGCTTACAGGTGGCCTATCATGGGACTTCACCTTGTAACCTCATGAGTCGGTTCTCCCTGATAAACTCCCTTTTATATCTACATGTGTCCTATTGCTTCTGCACCTCTGGAGAACCCTGACTCATACAATAAGGTATATATCCTCTGTACCCAGGTAAATCTAGTGACAAAGGAGGTAACCAGGTGGTCCAGAGTATGGTGGCATAAGTGCCTGTGTGCAGGGAGAAGAACAATTCCTCAGTCCTGACTCTACTGTGAAAATCTCATTCCCTGCCATCACTACTTCCTACCTCTCTAACTGGAGAATTATGCTCTTCTTTCTTTAATATTGTATCATCTTAAATCATTTCCTGTAAGGTTCATAAAACATTTTTTTGTCATGATGCATGTTCAGAAATCCAGAAAGCCTTTTGAAGATAAACAAATATAATGTTTCATGGTTTATTCATTAAAAATCACTTTTAAAGTTGTTTTGATTTGACAAAGAGTAATTGTATGTATGAAGGGGTACAACATGAGGTTCCAATACAGGTATACATGTAGAATAATCAAATTGGGGTAATTAAAATATCCATCACTTCACATACTTTCCATGTCTTTGCAGTGAGACCATTTAAAATCCAATCTTTCAGCAATTTTGAAATGTATGGTACATTTTTATTAATTATGCTGTGCAATCACTCACCAGAACTTATCCTTCCAGTCTCACTGAAACTTTGTACCCTTTTCCCCACATCTCTCCTTTTTTATCCAGCCTCTCAATTACTCCCTGTTTCCACCAGGCTGTAGTAATCACCATTCTAGTCTTTATTTGTATGAGTTCAACATTTTTTAAGATTCCACATATACATGAGATCATGCAGTATCTTTCTGTGCTTGGCTTATTTCATTTACTGTGATGTCCTGCAGATTCATCCATGTTGTTGCCAAGGATAGCATTTTCTTCTTTTTGAAGGATGAACAGTATACATGTATATACACATACACACCATGAATTTTAAATCATAATGTGTTGATGAGGACTTTGTTTCCATATGCTGATTGTTGTGAATAACACTGCAATAAACATGGTATTGCACATTCCTATACTTTTTGTATATGTGTGTCTCTATATTAAATGAATACAAATTGATTTACTAGTATTAAATTTGTGGTCATTTAGGTGATTTTTATCTTTTTGCTAATTCATACTTTTCTGGCAGATGATCACTTCTCATTTAGTCAAGCTATTTGTTTGCTGTCAGATCTACCCAGAGCAGTTTGTCTTTCACCTTCTTATTTGTTTATTTGAATTATATAAATGCCTGGAATCCTCACAATTAAATTCTGTAGTATTGACTCAATGTAATAAGTAATAGAGTTTGAGAGAGGAAGTGAGAACCACGACTGTGAATAAAGTATGTAAGTTTCAACATGTACAACCTGGAATATTTATGTATTTACTCAAAGCCCTTTTAGGCTCACTTTCTGGTTCCTATGTCTGTATTCTGTATAAATAGACATTGTTAGATCACTGAATTTAAAAATAATGAGTTAATGTATGACCTTATGTTTGTTACTTATACTAAATCTGTTAGATGATCAAGGCAGGAATTATCTTCAGGAAGATTAGGTTCCTTGCCAAAGTTCACAAAACAATTTTATTGAATACCTAAAACAAGTTGAATTGTTGCCCTGCCCTTCACGTCCACAGTGTCTGTGTGTTTTGCTGTTTGCACTCACAACCTTCTTGTAGGGATCATCCTTGGGCATCTCTATGGAAAACCTGAAGTTCCTGGGAGTTTTTTCTCACCTTCTGCAGGTGACTAATTGCCAATGCTTTGCTGGTATGGAAGTATAAAAGCTCAGCCCCTTTTTCTCAAGAGAGACAAACTCTGATGTGTAATTTTTACTCCAGTGTTTCTCAAGAGATTAGGCTGGATCTGAGACTTCACCCAGAATGTCACCTTTGCTTAGTTTCTTTCATTTTCTTGCTGTATCATACCAACCCATATTGCTGCCTGAGGCAAAAAGAGAATTGTGTATCCATTTATATACTTGTCAAAATAGTGTCCGATATTTTAACCCAGGTAAAAGTTAATATTAGCTTTACAATAAAAATGACAATATATAAAGTCCTGTGTTGTTCAATCTCTTTACGCCGCATTGTCATCTATCATAAACCTACTTGGCAGGTGGCAGGGAAACCCTGGGCTGATTGAAAACGTTTGCTTCTGTTCCACAATAACAGAATAATAAACAAATAACAGGCTCTATTTTTTAAATTAACATTTTATTCAGGTTGGTGATTTTGTATTAATTTTGATTTGTGTATAATATGGCTTTAAGAAATAATTTATCTTGATTTCTGAGTCTTGTGGTACTTCCTTATATTTTACACCTGAGGCTAGTACCTCACTTGCCTCATCCTAATTCAGGTCCTGGTTCCCCAACTCCCTTTTCTGATTTCTCCTGGGAACACTTTCATTAGAAGCCATTTGGGCCCAGATCTTTGTCTCAGTGTCTGTTCTGGGAGAACTCAGTTTAAAATAGTGAATAAACACAATTTAGGTTAAATCACAGATTGTGGAACTTGAGCAGTACACATTTTATGACAATGAGCTTTGCCGGTATAGTCCATTCTCTGTTGCTGTAACAGAATACCATAGACTGAGTAATTCCTGGAAAACAGAAATAAATTTCTCACAATTCTGGAGGCTTGGAAATCAAAGATCAAGGCACCAACAGGTTTAGTCTCTGCTTTCAAGTTGGTGCCTTGTTGCTGTGTCTGGAGAGGAGGGATGCTGTGTCCTCTCATGGCAGAAGGCAGAAAGGGGCAAACCCACTCCCTCAAACCCTTTTAATAGTGACATTATCTAAACATGTATTTCCAACACATGAATTCTAAGAGATACATTCAAACCATAGCACCTCATTAAATAATTTTTTTCTGCTGTTTAAGATTAGCTTAGATTTATACATCTAGTTATATCTTACAAGAAATGAATTCACCTTTTAATTCAATTTACATTAATTATATTTTGCTTGAAATAGAACTCAGTGCTTATATTTTTGTCTCCACAAACAGTATCAGTTATATACTGTTGAATATATTATTGTTTTACATTCTATTGTTTATATTTCTAAAGCAATTATTTCACTGTAAACAAACATTTGCTGTTCTAAAATGTTAGCTACTTTAGGCAGTAATAGAAACAAACATTTTGTTGTTAGTCAAATTAGGATATTTTGCTTCAATGTAAAACTCAAGTATATTTAAAAAACAAATTGATTTTCACAAATCAGATAAAAATAACACCCAAGCATAACAACTCATGTGATAATGTAAATTAGATTTGTGTCATTAAATAAGAACAAACAAACATGCAAACTTTGGAATACTCTGTGTTTATTCAGATAATGAGTTTGATGGAAAATAAGTAAGCACAGTTAAGTTATTTAAATTTTGTGATCGTATGACTCCAAATAATCAATGTAAGTGAATTTTAAATATGTAATATGGCAAAAATGCCTCATTAAAGTATATATTTTAAGAGCATTTCATAGAACTCAGGCCACATAAAAGTGTGACGACTGAGGTTTTTAAGTGTACCGAAAGAAGCAAAGGGACACAGTTTGCTTAAGGTTGCAAAGTACACAGTGGTTTACCAAGCCAACTGGGAGGTTTCAGCATTTGAATATGGTAGCATGGGGCTTGCCATATGTTTAGCCAGTCCAGCCAAGAAACTGTTAGTGAAATTCATCTGAATCTTCTAAGACTTTACCTCTTGTTTTTATATCATTGACTAAGATTTTTCAATGTTTTCTGAGTCTTGAAATGTTAACTTAATGACTCCCTTTCATGGGTTCTTTTGTCTGTTTATTTATACATCGAATCCTGAGCTAATGCTGATAAATAAATTAATCTATTTATTTATTTATTTATTCACTTAAGATAGGTTTATTTAATAGCTTCTCTGTGTTAGATATTGTATTTTTATCTGAGTGACAACAAATAACAAAGAAAGGCAAAGTTTTTCTTTTCAGAATATTTACAATCCTGTGAAAGAAAAATTAAAAAAGAAACCCAGAAGATTACAATAGAGAATTACCATAGCTATTATAGGAGACTGTAGGGTTAAATGACAACACAATTGTAAGCACTTTTGCGAAGTAAAGAAAAATGTCTTTTATCTGAAACTCAAAATATGAATAAAATGTATCTATGCCAAGTTGGGTTGATGAATAGGGGAGAGGCAAAAATTAATATGTTAATAAAATGGACAGTTCTACATAGGAATGCATATGAGGGAAAATGAAAATCGATTGATATTTTATTTTTTGACAAATTGGTGACACTCATGGCATTTATTCAAACTACCAACAAAGGTTTTAGATTTTATCCTCCAATTATTTTTAGACTATTGCAATAACTGCTAAATTAGTCTCCTTAAATTTTGAATGCACAATGGACATTGGCAAATATGGATTTGAGAAGAAGGTCCACAAAGTTGAATGGGGAAAAGTTAAGGGTAGAGAGGGCAATGTAGAGATCGAAAGATGCAATCATGTTAAAGAACAGGTAGAGCATAGTAGGCTAACATAATTGGAGAACAAAGATGGATAGACTAGATGATGTAGTTTGGTGGGTTATGATAATGTCTAAGATATAGCCCAGGATGCAGATGCAGTCATGCACTGCATAATGATGTTTCAGTCAACCACAAACAATATACAATGGTGGGCCCATAAGATGATAATACTGTACTTTTAGTGTATACTTTCTATGTTTAGATATGCAGATACCACTGTGTTACAATTGCCTATAGTATTCAATACAGTAATATGCTGTACAGGTTTGTAGCGCAGAAGCAACAGGCTAGACTGTATAGCCTAGCTACATAGTAGGCTACCCCATCTAGGTTATATATGTAAAACAATAAAATGAAAATTCATATTTTTATTATATGACTATATTAAGCTTTTGAAACATAATTTGACCTTTAGTACATCCAAATACAAATACTTGTTTTCATTATTAATTAATTTAGCAAATAGAATTTTATGTATACCACTTAGAAAGACTGTGAGGAGTGTCTTCGTTGTTCAGCTAGAAAAGAAATCTAAATATAATTAACATATACTTAGTATGATGATTATGTTAAATAATTTCATTATTCCTTTTCTAGCATATTGTACAATATAGGGCAGTATTAATCAGAAATAATATTTATTTTATTGTATCAGGGTTTGTTAATAGAAATAGAGTATATTAAGTCAATACACTGATGGAGAAACAATACAGATGAGGAAGACATGAGTAAACAGAAAAGGAGGATGAGATTGCGGGAGATTTACATATGACCGCAAACACAAGGCATGCAGAAAAATAGTTTGAATAAATATGCTATTAAAAATGTTAAGTATAAATATCAGAAGAAACAATTAAAAATGTTTCAAGTTGTCTCAGAAGAGAAAAATTGGTGTGAAGAAGGGTTAGCTGAAAATTGCTTTTAGTTATTTAAATCTTTGATGTATTAAAATATATAGGGGTACTATTGGCAAAGGTATTTTTTAAAAATATTTTAAATTATTCTGAAAAACATTATGTAAAAAACTTACATAATCCCTAATGTATGATTCACCTTGGTCTGACAGAACAAATACCAAGAGACTTGATGGCTTAAATAGCAGAAATTTATTTTCATACAGTTCTGGACGTTGGGAAGTCCATAATCAGCGTGCTGGTTGATTGAATTTCTTGGAAAGGCACCTTCCTGGCTTATAGAGGCCATGACCCCTTTCTCAATATGACCTCACATGGTCTTTCCTTAGTGTGCGTGCACACACACACACACACGCATATACACACACACACATATACACACACACACACACATATACACACACACACACATACACACGAAGAAAAAATTTTTTTTCTTTCTCTTCTTATAAATCCACCGGTCATCCTATTGGATTAGGACTCTGCCCCTGTGACTTCATTCAACCTTATTTTCCTACTAAAATCTTTATCTCCAAACACGGTCATGTTGGGTTTATGGCTTCAACAAATAAATTCACAGGAATAGGGCCCTCAATTCAGACCATAGTACCCTCTATAACCTAAGAAGTACATATATTTTAAAACAAAATCCAGAAAGTGTTTTCTTTTTACAAAGGAGAAAAAATAAGAATGAATTTTTATAAAAACAATTGTGTACCTTAGAGTAACAGTTGTATTTTAAACATGTAAACTATTAATGTAGTGACTTCAGTTGTATGTTTTTCAGTTAAGTTTCCTTCTCTAATAAGAGAGGTGAACCTAAAATAACAAATAGAGTAAACCATATTCATCTATTAAGACTTACTTTTAATGCCTGATGTAGGTGGCCGGGGGGCGGGGGGATGGAGACAGCAAACCATCATGGCGTGCGTGTACCTATGCAACAATCCTTCAAGATCTGCACATGTACCCCAGAACTTAAAGTATAATACAAAAAGGAATTACTTTTAAATATTCTACTTATTTAAAAAATATGATGAGGAAAACAACTTTTTGTTATACTGATTGTACTTCCATGTCAAGAGAAAAAATTAGAAACAAAGAAATTTAATTATGTTTATTTAAACAGAATTAATGGAACTGAAATTCATGTACTGATATTTGTTTCTCTTTAATATTTAATTAGATATTTATATTCAAATTAAATATACAAGGGATAAAAATATTATAAGCCAAGTAGAATACAATGTTATGTGATATGGGTATATTTATTTGATTCTCAGATAGAAACAGCATTTTAAACCAAAAAAAGGCCAGGGGAAACATAAATAGATTGACAGATTCAACTATATTAAGACAAGAAAAAAGTTCTCATGTCAAAAATCTCAGAAGCAAAATTTCAAATTACAAGAAACATCTTTGCAACGAATTTTACAGGAAAATCATTTAAATATGTAGAGAATATAAACAGACTTTTTTATGAATAAATACTACAACTAGCTATTCACCATCACATATGTTCAAAATTAAAAGGAGTTTCTTCCCTTGTACCCCTAACAGACTGGCAATAGCTTGTTAATAATAAAAACTTGTTAGTAATAGTGTGGAGGAAAAGCTGGGATTCTTGTATACCTACCATTAATGAAATACTGATACCTGCACATTTTCCAGTAAATAGCATCCTTTATAACCTAAGTAGCATATGTATTTTAAAACAAAATCCAAAAAGTGTGTTTTTTTTTAACAAAGTATGAAAAATAAGAACGCATTTTAAAAAAACAACTGTGTGTCTTAGAGTAACAGGCAGAAAATTTTATAGAATTTAGCAAAAATATAAATGTGCCTAAAATTTACCCAGTAATTATCTTTCTAGTATCTGTCTTTGAGAGATTATCCCCACAAACATATCATATCCAGAACAAATCTAACTACTTCAACTTTGAAATCTGAAAAACTGCAAATCACCACTCATCATTATTGAAGGATTAAATAAACTATGGCAACTTTTAACAATAGCATATTTTACTAATAATAAAAAGTAAAAGTTTTAATAATGAAATAAAAAATAATAATGATGACTATAAATGAATAGGAAGAGATTATAGAGACAAATTGTTAGGTAAAATAAGCAAATATGTGGTATAATCTCTATTTTTTTTTTTTTTTTTGAGACCGGGTCTCAAGCTGTAGCCCAGGCTGGAGAGCAGTGGCACCATCACAGCTCACTGCATCCTCAATTTCCTGGGCTCAGGTGATCCTCCCACCTCAGCCTCCCAAGTAGCTGGGACCACAGGTGCAATCATCCATGGCCAGCTAATTTTTCTGTATTTTTTGTAGAGATGCAGTTTTGGCATGTTGCCCAGGCTGGTCTCCAACTCTTGGGCTCAAGTGATTCCCCACAGCTTGACCTCTTACAGTGCTGGGATTACAGGTGTGAATCGTCATGCACAGTAAAATGTTGGAGATGTGCTTCAAACAATTGTGTTTGCCTCAACAGTAAATTTTCATTTTCTAGATAATTTAAGTTTCTGTTATATGAAAAATTTGCAAGAACATTTCTATTGTCGGAATGTTTGTGACCCTGAAAATTCCTATGTTGAAAGCTAATCATGAATGCAATGGTATTAGGAGATATGGGCGTTGGGAGATAATTAAGGCATGATAGCAGGGCCCTCGTGAATGGGATTAGTGTCCTTATGAAAGAGACCCCAGAGAGTTGTCCTGTCCTTTTTACCATGTAGGATACAGCAAGAAAGTGCTATCTATGAACCAAAAAACAAGATCCACCAGATATCAAATTTGCAGGTGCCTTGATCTTGGACTTTGTAGCTTTCAGAATTGTGAAAAATAAATTTCCATTGTTATAATCTACCAAGTTGATAAAATTTTGTTATAGCATTTTGAACAGGCTAGAATTAACATATACATATGTCATGATGCTACAAATGTAAAGCTCTTAGATTAATACCTTTAGAATAACTTTTATAAATAATGATTCACTCTTCAACACAGTCTCCACCTTTAAAAGTAACCTACATAATTCAATTGTGACAAAGATTTTATGAATAGACAATGAAAAAATATTCACCAAACAAAACTCATGAATAAATACTCATCCGAATGAATTTTCTACATTTAATAATTACTATTCATTATTGATTATTGCCACACATTTTAGATTAAAATAAATTGTATCTTCTGCCAGAGAAGTTCTCCCTGAACCCATTTAGTAAAAATAGTAGAAAAGCCATTAGACATGAATTTTTAGCAAATAGTAATACCTTTAGCTATTTTTAGGATACATTATTGATTGTCTATGTTGATAAATGGCGACCAACTATTTTCATGGAGATGTGAATAGAAAGTCTGAAATAACATACATGTATTTCTCCTTATATTTAAAGTTTTAATTATGGCACATGTGTTTTCCTTTTGAGATAAGGTCTTGATTTATCATTTATCTTTTTATAGCAAATCAACATTATGATATCAACCAATGATGGTGATGTGCATTTATCTATATGTAAGTATTGTCATTCAGATTGTGATACAATTAATAACATAAAATATAATTTTTCCATAGTTCAATAGCATAATCAAAGATCTTTCATGATGTTTGCAGCATTTAGAATCTAGTTTTATTTTTATTGTTAATAAGTTGTTATTGTATCATTTCTCAAAAACTGATTCTTTGTTTAAATTCATATATTTCCACAATTATAATTGTGTCATGTATTTCAATTTAGTCATTAGTTGGTGTTGATATCAATACTGATAAATATTTCATGATTTACCAAAATTCACAGTCACTTATTTTGTAAGTCAAGTGTAGAATGCAGATTCGACTTTCACCCCAGTATTTATTTTATTCCTATTAAATTTATATGTATTTTTCCATAAGTTCAGATACAAATAATATGACATAATACCTGAAAGAGTTTGAACATTAATTAATCTAATAAACAATCATAATTTATTCATTTTTACCTTGCCTCATGAAATAGACATTGTGTGTATATATATACATAAGTTAACCTTTGGATACTGGGTTATTAATGACACATTCCTTTATTTGTAAGGCCAAATAAAGGAATGTGTCATTAACTGATTATACTAGCAGCCAAATGGGTAGAAGGCCAAAAATAGCTACCCTGGTTTGAGAAAACAAAATAAAATAAGTACGTGGAGAACTAACTCTGCATTATCTTTTCATGTCATTTTGATTAAACAAATAAGCAATTCTTATGCTCATTTCATTGAAGAAACATATATAATTTATTGGGCTAATTAATCTACAGTTACATTCTTTCCTCTTTATACATATATTCTCTACAGTCCCTTAGACATTTGTGGCTTTAGTTATCACTTTTGTGGATTGCTTATACACTTGCATCCCTCTTTCTAACTTCTCTCCGCCTATCTAAATTCTTTTCTATTTTTCTGACTACTTCCTTGCTGCTAGAATCCATAAAATTAGTATACCTGAATCAATTCACCAATTTTATTTAGCTTCCAAATACACTTGCTTTCTTCATTTGCCATTTTTGTTTATGACATCACCACCTTTCCAATAATTTAGACTTGATAACCAGTTTGTTAGTAGTTTTCTACTTCATACCCATTCAATTTGATTGATATGTAGTGAGTAGCTTTTATGTTCCAAGCCCTGCAAGATGTCTTGACTTACAATCCAGTGGGGAAGAAAGACAACCAGAGTGGTGGTCCTATAAAATAAGACTATAGAAACATCCAGTGTTATATCAAAAGATAGTACGTACATGATAGCATGTACCAGGAGAGGCAAGAAGAAATTGAGGTGATGGCAGAGAAAATTTTCTAAGAAAGGTGGTACCAAGAACCAGTCATTGTTTCTCTATAAGATTCCTTGCATTCCACCAATACATGAGACAATTCTACTTGAGTATTTCACTACTTTGTGGAATACACTGCTGCAGTAGTATCTACCTAAGCCTTTTTTCCTCATTTTATTTCTGTTAGAGGACCAATAGGTCTGTATGTTAGCTGCAAAGACCAATATATTGAGGCTGCAGGATATGCAGCAAAGAAAGAGTTTAATAATCACAGGGTTCTGAGTGAGGAGACAGGAGAAAAGCCTTAAATGCATCTCCCTGAGGAGTTCTGGGCTAGGGCTTTTAAGGGGATCATGGATGTTGAGAGGCTGGAAAATTGGGGTCATTGGTCAGGGATACAAAATTATCAGGATGCAGAAATTGCATTCTTCGCTGAGTCAGCTTTTCATGTGGTCCTTCAGACCAGCTGATGTCTGTAGTTTTACTGTTATGCAGGATGTGAAAGAATGCCTTAAAGGGAAAACTTAACGTTTCATAATGTTTTCATAGTTATCTGTGGAACTGTTTAGGGGAACTGTAATCTTTCACTGTTTGAGTTTGTGTGATTCTGAGGCAACAGCCCAACAATCTTGCTCAGAGAGCATCTAAACTAATGATTAATGCTGACTATGCTGCAAGCTTGCTTTATTTTCATTTATCCCCCTCCCCTTTCCCCTGATTAATTGTCTAAGTTTATAGGAATGGTTTCATTCTCATCTACCTTTTCATAACAGTGTCAGCTGTTAGACATCCTGGTATTTTTACACATTTCTGCTCTTGGTATACCTCTCCTAGAAAACCTGAAACATTTCCATTTATTTAGTAGTCTGTTCCTCAATCCACAGATTGGACTCAGCCTTATCTGCCACAAGTCTAATTCATGGGATTGAAGTTTGTGCTGCTCAATATGCCACCAGATATGTGGTTATTAAAACTTCATTTTAAAATAGTTAGTATTAAATCTAATTATAAATTTAGATTTTTAAGTCACACTAACTACATTTTAAGTGCTCAAAAAACAAATGGGGCTAGTTGCTACATCCTGGTTAACACATATCTTCACTGAAAGATAAAAATGCAGCACTGCTCTAAGGTCTCATCAGGCCAGTTATAATGGCAAGCATTAAAAAGTCTGGAAACAACAGATGAGATGCTGGAAGGGATGCAGAGAAATGGGTACACTTCTACATTGTTGGTAGGAGTGTAAATTAGTTCAATCATTGTGGAAGACAATGTGGTGATTCCTCAAGGATCAAGCACCAGAAATATCATTTGACTTGGCATTTCCATTACTGGATATATACCCAAAGGATTATAAATCATTCTATTATAAAGACACATGCACACATATGTTTATTGCAGCACTATTCACAATGGCAAAAATGTGGAACCAACCCAAATGTTCATGGATGATAGACTGGTGACACATATACACCATGGAACACTATGCAGCCATAAAAAATGAGTTCATGTCCTTTGCAGGGACACTGATGAAGCTGGAAACCATCATCCTCAGCAAACGAACACAGGAACAGAAAACCAAACATGTTCTCACTCGTATGTGGGAGTTGAACAATGTGAACACATGGACACACACACTGTGAGAGAGGAACATCACAAACTGGGGCCTGTTGTGGAGTGGGGGGAAAGGGAAGGAAGAGCATTAGGACAAATACCTAATGCATGTGGAGTTTACAATTTAGATGATGGTTTGATAGGTGCAGCAAACCACCATGGCACATGTATACCTAAGTAACAAAACTGTACGTTCAACACATGTATCCCAAAACCTAAAGGAAAAGAAAAAAAAATTGAAAGTAACTTTTCTTTCCTCTACACATCCCTTACGTCCTCACCTATATGCTTTTTGTCCCTCTTATATTTCTTCCAAGAATGGCTTTTCTTCCATTTCTCCCTGTTCAAATGATACTCATTCTTCAAGATCCCGTTCACCTGCTTTCTCTCCTCCATGAAATTATCCCTGATCCCTATGTTCAGAAATAATGTTTTAGCTACTGAATTTTTGCAATTTATCTATGTCCCTTTTATACATACCAGTTTATATCTTGCATTGTAGATTTTTGTGCACATGTCTTATTTCTACACTAGAATATAAGCTCTCTGACCACCAAATTTTTATCTTTGCATTTTCTACAACATCTACTACATTCTTTACAGGGTATTAAGTATTTATTAAATAATTAATTTTGGTTAAGTTCAGTTGTTAGTTTTTACTATGTGGAGTTTATATTTATATACTTTTTAGTTTAGAGAAAAAGATTTTGAAAGCAAATACATGGAGATTAATAGAAAATATTGGAGGATTGTGATGTTATTATTTTTATGTATTTGAACAAAGATAAAATGCTTAAAAATTTGATTAACATATTATCTCTCAATTCAAGTAAATGCAATTACTCCTGTCTATGAGAGGTTAAAGAAAATCCCCATTGGCAGCAACTAGCATTTTTTAATCAGACAAGAAACAGGTTCAGTCAATATTTTATTGTACTTTGACATTTATTTTTAAAATATTGAAAATGCAGGTGTCTTCCAATCTGATTTCCAATAAAACCACTTCCCTTCTCAGTGTATTTTAAAAATCAGGTAGCCTTGTATTTTTTAATCATTTTAAAACACATTTGCATTTCTTACAGATAATTTCAGACAGAAAAAAAGTCGAAAAATAAGGATTTCAATAATATGAATTATTGCTAAAATATATAGATCTCAGTGTAGAAATTCAGGTGTGTAAAAAATATAATTTAATTTTCCTGTAACTAAACCATGTCAAATATGTGTCTTTGTTATACCACATATTAAATACACAACCACTATCAGCTCAGGATTTTCTCATTTATACAGAGGCTTTGTGTAAATTCTGGAGAGTTTAGAAAATGTAAAACCATGTCTGGAGAGAGAAGTGGTAGCTTTAGATTTGTGAGCATGATAAGACTCATCCACATTAGTGTTTCTGTGGTCCTACGTGACACCTGTATATTTATCCATATTAGCTGCCAATGTGCCATGCTTAATCCCTTACCAAAATTTTCTGCTTATTTGGTTCACTCTTTGGTTAATATGTGTCCCTCTCAGTGGGGAGAATTCTACTTTCTCAGTGACACTATGTGGTTATTGAAAACTTAGGTCCTCATCCAAAGCCCTTTAACATTTTATGTCACTTCTAGTGACTGCTGTGGTTTGAATGTATGTGTCCCTCAAAAATTTATATTCTGGGCTTAAACCCCGAAGTGATGATATCAAGAGGTGGAGCATTTTAGGGAGTGATTAAGTCATCAATGCTCTGCCCTTATTAATGAATCAGTACTTTTATAGACGGGATTGAATAGAGTGTCTTAGAGACGTCTGTCCTCTGCTTCTGCCATGTGAAGACATAGCAGAAAGGCACCATCTTGAGAGCACAGAGTAGCCCTCACTGATGCTGAATCTGTTGGTGCCCTGATTGTGGACTTCCCAGTCTTCAGAACTGTGAGAAGTAAATCACTGTTTCTAAATTATCCAGTGCTAGGTATTTTGTTACAGCAGCACGCATGAACAAAATGGAGACGTAGTAAATGGTTTCATCACATTGATCTAGCAAGTGCTGGGAATTCTGAGACATCTCAGGATTTTGCCTAGGAGGAAAAATCCTACTTAGCCACTTTTGTGCCCTGTGCTAGTTACAAACAGCCTTGGTTCCTTGCCTGACACTGGGATTCTCCTTGGAATAGGAGCATGGTGTGTCTCTGCTTCAGAAGGCTGATCTGTGTGGATCTCTAGAGTCCACAATTAATACACAGTTAGGGTACCACATTGAATGTCATATGTAAAGAAGACAGAGTTATGAGCCACCTGTATTCCATCTATATTTTTCTCCTATCTGGAGACTCACCTGGCCCTTCAATAATTCCATTTCTTCTTCCAAGTTATTCCTCCAAGGAAAATGTTTTTATTCTTAAAACATAAAAACAAAAAATCAGTTTCTATGTTTTGCTATATTGTCTCTCCTCTGGGGTAATAAATGTAAAAGACTGAGTGGCTTATAAAAGGAGGAGGAGTGAAGGAAGAGAATGAAGTGAGGGAAGAAATGGGCTGAGGATGAATACCCAGCAAAAATGCAAACTGGCCAATCTTTTCAAACCATTATCTTACCAAGTACAGAGTAAGCTAGCATTTTATTCGGCACTAATTTTGAGCTAGGCTATCTGCTGACAACTTTCCACCATCTATCCTAAATTTCAAAATTATAAATTTAAAGAAGAAATTTGATATTTTCCTGAAGTGCAAAGAAACTAAAGCACTTGGTCCAGATTGTACAAGTGAAAGTAAGTGAAAGGGAAAATCTCAATCTGGGCTTTTTTGTCCAAAGTCAGGTAACACAGCTCCTTTGACCCATGCTGACTAAAATGACTAAATTAACAATTCATTAGTGAATAGCTGAAATTCCTCAATTTATATATAAATACCATTGATTTTAAAAAGGCTTTTTCTGTATTCCCAAATTGGAATGAGTATAGACTAAAACACAGCTTTCCATGTCCCTTATTTCTATATGAAAAATATGTTGCTTCATTCCTAGCTAATTTGTTGTTTAGAAGTTACAAAAATGTATTCATTTGGCAATTATAAAACTTATTGCTATAAGAACCTAGAAAAATGTTTTCTCTGCTTTAATTTTCTCATCACAATATGAAAGTTACTTAAAGGCAGTGCACTTTATGGTGAGATCCAGATTTTCTTTGGTTTATCATGGCCATATTTTCATTTTTTGAAATGATGTAGTGAATTCCACTTTCTTTCATTATATTAACAATATTCTCAATTAACCCTTAAAATTAAGTTTCATCACAGATAAGCACCCCCATTAATAAAATCTGGAGTATAAGAGAAAAATTAAGAGGGTAAAAAATGCATTATATTGAACAACCTGGGAAAATAAACCTTGTAAGAACTGTTATACATCTGGTACACATAGTAAAATCATCTCATGAGAAACAACACTAAAATCAACATTGGAAATAATGTAAGAACACTTTTAAAAAATGTAATTCTCTTTAAGAATGACAATTTGACAGCTTTAAGAATGTGAAGCTTCATCCTGCCAATGTTCATTTCTCTTCTACTTTTTCATTTGAACATATTCTACAAGATAGGCACTACTGAAGTGTTCCTGTCAATGCTAAGCACATCAAGAGAATAAAAAGTTTCCTCATTTTCAAAGTTGAGTTCGGTATTATATGTAAATTTTAAAAAGTTAATTAATTCTCAAATTTATCATTGATCCATAATGAACTGTACATACTTATGAGGTCTAGTGTGATGTTGCAATGCACTGCATAATGATCAAATCAGTGTATGTCATACACATTGTATGATAATCAAGTCAGAGTATTACCATATTCATCACCTTAAACACTTGTCATTTTTTGTGTTGACAACATCCAAAATCTTCTCTTCTAGTTATATGTAGTTATTTGTTATAGTGACCCTACTGTGTAATAGAACACCAGAAATTACTCTTTCAGCCTAACTGTAAATTTGTACCCATTGATCAATCTCTCCCAGTCCCCTACTACTTCCTTCCCTATCCAGTCTCTGGTAACCACTATTGTAACCTCTACTTCTATGAAATCAACTGTTTTAGACTGTGCATATGAGTGAGATCACGTGGTGCTTCCTTTGACTAGACTATTTTCTTTGAAATAATGTTTGTCTCCAGGTTTACCCATGTTCCTGCAACTTACATGATTAATTCTGTTTTATGGCTGAATAGTACTCCATTTTGTGTGTGTGTGTGTGTGTGTGTGTGTGTGTATCTGTGTGTGTACTATACATATATATAGATGTGTATATATATAATATATAGTATATATATGTATATCACATATTCTTTATGCATTCATCTGCAGATGGGCATTTATGTTCATTCTTTATCTTGGCTATTGTAAATAGCATTGAAATAAATGTGGGAGTGCAGATGTCTTTTTCATGTAATGATTATATTCCCTTTAGATATATATTCAGTAATGGAATTGCTGGATCATATGGTAGTTTTCTGCTTAGTTTTTGGGAAATCTCTACAATGTTTTCCATAATGTCTATACTAATTTATATTTCCCCAAACAGTGTATAAGGTTTCCCTTTTCTCCATATCCTCACTAGCATTTGTTAGCTTTTGTCTTTTGATAATAGCCACTCTAAGTGGGGTGAGGTGATATCTTGTTGTTTTTACTTGAATTTCCTTGATGATTAGTGATGATGAAAATTTTTACATATATCCATTGGGAATTTCTGTATCTACTTTTGAAAACTTTCTATTAATGTCTTTTACTCATTTTCTAACTGGATTATTTGATTTTTTGTTATTGGGTTATTTGAGTTCCTTATATATTCTTGATATTAACCCTTTGTCAGATGCATACATTGCAAGTACATTCTCCCATTTTTTAAGTTGTCTCTTCACTTTATTTTCTTAGTGATGCAGAAGCTTTTTAACCTGATGTAATTTCTTTTGTCTGTTTTTAATTTTGAGGCCTGTCCTTTTAGAAGTTTTGTTTCTGGTGGAGGGTGTCCAGATTCTTTGTGTTTTGAATAAAAAATTGGACAAAACACACAAACACAGCAACAAAAGAAAAGTGCAGATTTATTGAAATCAAAGTACATTCCACAGAGTGGGCATGGACTTGAGCAAGTGGCTCAACAGCTCAGTTACAAAATTTTCTGGGGTTTAAATGCCCTCTAGAGGACTCTCATTGGTTACTTGGCATACACGTTATATAAATGCAGTAATGGGCTGCAATCAGTCCGATTGGTTGTGAAAAGTGACCAAAGGCTGAAGTTAAGCTATAAAGTTATACTCCTATGCAAATGAAGACTTGGTACATGACCAGGCTGATTGATTGTTGGTCAGAAGAGACAAATAAGAGGTATTTTCAATTTTATATCTGCCTTGCACAAAAGGGGCCAGGGGAGTTGCAAAGGGCGTATCCTCTGGTTGTTTTCTTACTTTGGCAAGGAAAGCTAGAGTTTTCCTTTTGATTTAGTTCTAAGAAGCCAGCATGAATCATCCTTAGGTTCCCTGCCTCCAGTCTTTATTTTTCTGCCTTATTTCCCCCATGAGAGACATGATTCTCATAACTGTTTATGGGAGGCAGTTGAACCAATGGTCTTCTGAAATTGCTTCATGCTGCCTTGAGGCGCAGTCCCTACCTATTGGGGATCATGGAACTCTTGCTCTTTCTGTCTAGTGAGATGGGGTAGCTTCTTGATGGCCAGAGGTGGTGTCTTCATCTGGAACTGGCTGGAAACCTTGTCCCATGATTGATTATCTGAAGATTGGTGGTCTCTAGGCAAGGGGAATTGAATTTGGTTTAGAGATTTAACAAACATTTTCCCAAAATCTAGCAAATATGACAATTAATAATGAGCTGGCCAGAGGAAAGAGCCATGAAACCCAACTTAGCACTTTTGGTCAGTAGCTCCATGATTCAGACAGCTGTTGTCATCTTAGAGGCCCAGTCAGCTAGTTTTTGGGTGGCATTTCTTACTATTCCTGATTGGTTGACATAAAAACAGAATTCTTCCTCTAGAAAAGACATGTCACCTTCTTTTCAGCAGTTTGGAGCTCCAGTCCCCTTCTATCTTGTGAAAGTGACTCCTGCCAAGGAATCTAAATAATTTTGTATGATGATCCCCCTTTGGGCAATGTCATCCATGCAATCCTTGGACAAGCATTGGTTATAGGATAGAGAAGTTTTAAGCCTGCTAACTTCCATTTCTACTCCTGCTGTTATTCCTAGGGGCATGAGCTGGATGGCTCATTTGTATCTGGCAGCTGCAGTTAAAGGTATAATTAGGGATTGGTTATTGGGAGCTATATTGAGTTGGGGAGGCTAAGTAAACAAGTGTTTAGCTTTTAGTCAAATTGATAAACATAAGGAGAAACTGGTCCCACAAAATTTTTGGTTTTCAAGACAAAAGTTGCTTTCTGTGGTGAATATGTGGGTTAGCTTGTTGTTTTCATTTTTCCAAGTGGTTAAGGTCTCTGCTAAATGGCCAAGGGAAAATATGAACACAGATAGTTGGCAAACCTTGACAGCAGTCATCATCTGATACTGTATATCCTTTAGAGTGCCCTTATCTAGGAATGGTTTCCATGAAAGCAGTACAGGTTTTCTAAATGATGCAGTTTGGGTAACTGCATAGCTTACATGATCATGTAAGGGGTTAATCTCTAGGGTGTAGTTACATTGACGACTTTTCAAGGTTCTCAGGGCTTGACCAGAATTTGGTATTTTATTATTTTTTTAATACTAAGTGGTGCTTGGAACTTTAGTTCTGCGTGTGATGATATTGAGCCCCAAATGGGTTTCTGAGGAGATATAATCCTGGAAAGTTTGTTTTGATATGACTGGAGAAGTTTTATTGCTTGTTGTGTTATTGCAAGTCATTGTTTTCAAGGGTCCAAGATTGGGCTGGGATTAAGATGGCAGTGTATTTGGATGATATTGGAGATAAACAAAACCAACAGTCTTTTGCCAGAGCTGGGCTTCTTGTATTTAGCAGTATTAATGCTAAATTTAAAGTTCTTAATAAATACCACAAATTCATTAATTGCCAGAGACATAACGTGAAGCTCTGTTGTAAAATAAAGATGATTCCCATTATTCATGGTCCCAGTATACACAAGTTGTGGGTGACCATTATGGAAAAACAAAAAAACTTGTTTGTTCTTCTTTTCTATAGAATAGGAACTTCAGGGAAGTTCTTCTTTTCCATAGAATAGAAACCTAGGGGTTACCTGTGCTGTCAAGGATGCTTGTTATGAAAATGAATTAAAATGCTCACAGCCTGGCCAACATGGTAAAACCCCATCTCTACTTAAAATATAAAAATTAGCCAGGCATGGTGGTGCATGCCTATAATCCCAGCTACTCCAGACGCTGAGACAGGAGAATCACTTGAACCCATGAAGCAGGAGTTGCAGTAAGCTGAGATCATGCCACTGCACGCTTCAGTCTAGGAGACACAGCAAGACTCCGAAAAAAAAAAAAAGGACAATTATTACAAGGGAAGTGATTCCATCTGTTTGGAAGAAGGCAATTAAATTGTAAAAATGTAAAAATGCAAAAATGGTTACTATTTTCCAGCTTGCAATAACTATGCAATGAAGAAACCAAGGAAAGTTGGTAGGTATTTACTTATCTTTTGGCTGCCTTTTAAACAGGTACTTTAATCTTTTTACAGGTTCACAGGTGTAGTGGCTGATGGGACCTTCAGGTTCCCAGTTCGGGGCTTCAGGTACTACAGGCTTAACCCCTGGACAGATGTATCCAAATATCTAATCCTACTACTTTGACCACAGGTGGCATGGCCAGCACCACTGGAAATTGTTCCTTCTATTGGGGTTGTAATTGTTGAGCAGATAATACCTCCTTCCATGTTTTAACAAGTATCTTATCTTCTGGCTTGATTTTGTGTTGCTGTTTAGTTCCTAGTATGGGAGTCTTTGAGCTCCAAACTTCTGTAAAGGCTGAGAAAATTGTCCCAGGCTAACTAGGTATTTTATTAGATTGGCCATTTTTTTGGATGAATAATTAGATCATTAGTTAAAATGGCCTTCCATGTAACATTTCTTATGGGCTCATATTAATTTTTGCCCTAGGGGAATTATGGGATTCTTAAGAGAGCTATGGGCACTAAGCTGACCCAAGTTTCTGATGGTTTCTGACATAACTTAACTAATGCTCCATTTTTGAATCTGATCAGCTCTTCCCACTGCTCTGGAGGATTGACGTCTCTATGCTGAATGTAAATAGTACTTGATTCTAAGAGCCTTAGCAACTCCTTGAGTGATTTGGAAGTTAAGACAGGCTGCTATCACTTTTGAGGCTTCAGGGTAACACAAACTGGGGCTTATGTTCTTTAAAAGAACCTTTATAACTTTATTAGTCTTCTATTTTCAGGTAGGGTAAACTTCAACCCAGCCTGTAAGAGCATCTGTTAGTACCAGCAAAAGGTTGTATCTTTCGCAAGCTGGCATATTGGTAAAGTCTACTTGCCAGTCTTCCCCTGGGTGTGTTCCTCTCCGCTGGACCAGCTCTATTAGAGGAGGCATTTTGGTTCCTGAGTTGTTAAATGCACACAGAAAGCAAGCTTGACAGACCTGCTTAGACACTGAAGCTAAGTCAGGCCCAGTGAAGAGCCTGTTAACCATGACGAAGGTGGGATCTCTCCCCATACGGAAGGAGTCATACAGGGTTTCTACAATTCTCCATTGGGTTGTTTGGGGAAAATATACTTTTGATCCCATATACCACAAGGTCCTTTTGTTGTTGTTGCTCCCATTGTCTATTTACTGTTCTTCCTGTAGTGTCTTCAGGTTTTTTTGGAGGAATCATAGAAAAGAAATAGTACTAGGATCTGTAGGGACTACATGCTGAAAGCTGCAGCTTTGGCTTTTCTATCAGCCCTTCTCTTCCCCTATGCTCTAGGAGTTAAGTTGAATTATAGCTACAGTCTTTGGCAGATGTATTGCTTCCAATAACTGAAGAATTTCAGTTCCATGCTTTATAGGGGAGAAATTGCTAGTTAATAGTCCCCTTTCTTTCCAGATTGTAGCATGAACATGAACCACAAGAAACGCATATTTATAATCTGTATAGATGTTAAACATTTTTTCCTTATCCCAACACTAATGCTTGAATAAGGGCGATGATTTCAGCCTTTTGTGCTGATGTGCCAGGAGGCAGTGGCTAGGATTTGATAATTGTGTTATGATTTACTATTGCTTAACCAGCTCAGCACTCCTTATTTGACATAAAACTACTGTCATCAGTGAACCAGCTATCCTCAGAATCTGGGAGAGGCTGGTCTTTTAAATCAGGCTGGCTAACATTTGTATGTGCAATGACATGCTCACAGCAACGAAGCTGTATTCAAGGTGTTTAGGTTTTAAGGATTGTCTACGAGTGTGGCCTGGTATTTGGTTAACCTATCCCTATTATCCAGTTCTGTCCTTTTATTTCTAAGACTGGCTATACCTAATGGGGGTTTCAACTTTAAGTGGTTGACCTAAGGTGATTTTAGTGGCTTCCTCTACTAAAATAGCAGTGGCTGTTATTGCTCACAGGCAACTTGGCCATCCTGTGGCCACTCCAATTAACTTTTTTGAAAAGTAGGCAGTTGATCTGGGTTCTGATCCTAATTTCTGGGTTAGCCCTTCCACAGCTATGCCCTTCTTCTCTGCTACATATAAGAAGGGCTTAGTTAGGTCTGTTATGCCAAGAGCGGGAGCCTGGGTGAGATGCTGTTTTAACTTGGCAAAGGGTTCTCTCTTTTCCAGATCCATTCCATTAGCTCATTTTTAGGCCCTCTTGTTGTTTCATACAAGGACTTTTCTATGAGCCCAAAACTTGTTACCCATATTCTGCAAATTCTGGCCATTACCAAAAAGAACAAAGCTGCTTCTTGGTGTGTGGAGGGTCAAAAATCACATATGACTTGTACTCATTCTGCGGATATTTGCTGGGGTCTGGGGATTAAGATACACTCTAAATACTGGATCCATTGGAGAGTAATCTGAGCCTTCTGGTTGGATACTTTGTATCCCATGTTTGCCAGGGAATTAAAAGTTTTTATAGTATTTTGGTCAGAGGCATCCTGGGTTGGGCTACACATAGGAAGGTCATTCACACACTGGAACATACTTCGGTTCTTCAATTGCTGATCCCTCAAATCCCTCTCTAAGTCTCAGTCTCAGGCAAAGAAATGGTGGTTATCCCAAAAGCCCTAAGAAAGCACTGTCGAAGTGTACTGTTATTATTCTCTGGCATCAGGATTTTCCTATTTGAAGGCAAAAGGGTATTTGTACTCAGGCCAGAGGAATGGAGAAGAAAGCATCTTTTAGATCCACGACTAAGAACCATTTTGCATCTCCTGTCACCTGACCCAGAAGGGTATATGGATTCACCACCAATGGGTGGACAGGGATAACAACCTCACTAATTATTCTGAGGTCATTTATCAGCCTGCACTAATCAGTATTACCCTAAAAGGACTTAAAATGTTCAAAATGAGTGTATTTCAGGGAAAATTGCAGGATTTTAACAGCCCATGAGTAAGTAATACCCCAACTATGGGTACTAGGCCTTTTCTTGCTTCCAATGTAATGGGTATTGTTTGCAATTGGGAAAATAGCGGGGGTCTTTAAGATGTACTTTTACTGGCACTGTTGTTTTAGCCTTGCCTAGTTTTCCAGTATACCATGCCAGCAGGTTAACCTCTTTATTAATGTGGTCTGGGATTCAATAGTTTTAATTTATAGTCTTGTGCATTTTGATTGTCACCTTCTCCCAAGCCTGAAGACGAGGTTTTGACTGGTATCAGTGCTCAAAATTTAGCAGGGATTGGTATATAAGCATTAGTTAGTAGGATATTTATACTTCAGAAGGTCCTGTAATTTTTTTTGTAATATGTTACAAATTAAAATTCTGTGATTTGGTGTTTAGAAATTACTGGCTGCAGTACTTCAAATTCTTGCATTAAAGTAGTTAGGTTACTCATAGCATATGTCTACTTGCTAATATTCTAGTGACAGAACTGTGACCTGTAGCATCAAAAATGTGGTAAGTCTTATGATACACTTACCAGAGTAATACAACTAGCTCTTCTCTCCATCATTAAAAAATGGTAAATGCAAATAACTGTTTTGGAAACTCAATATTAAATAAATATTTTCATTTAAATTTTTTCATTCAAATACTACCTTTTCAAATAAGAAAACATGTAATATACTATTCCTGTTAAGAACTTGTACAAATATTTATTTTTTAAGGCTGTCTAGATCATCAAAAGCAAGCAAAATCAACCAAATCCCAAATGGTCAGTGTGTTCCATCAATTCTGGCAGGCTGGTCAAAGGTAGCCTAGTAATTCCAGATAAATAGAACAAATCATAACTTGCCAGAGATATATTTCTTTACAATATTTCTTATTTTACTTTAATCAAGACTAAGAGGTTCAACTATAAAAGTGTTAATTAGCCAAATATTTTATTATCTAAACATTTTTAACTTTCTGTTTTCTCTATATGTGCATGAAGAGAGACAGACAAGAAACAGGAAAAATTACATATGACTTACAGACTATCCACAGATGCCTGGGCTTTCTATTCAATCCCAGATTTTCTTATTCATCTTATTTCAATAGGCAGTTATTTTACTCTAGGTAAACAACAACAACAACAACAACAATAACAAACAAAAAAGCATGCAAAATCCTTATATAAAATTATCTTTTCTTTATAACCTTCCTTACGAAAAATACGTCTTCATATACATAACTTTTTCCACATCTCTCTCCTCTACTACCTCATTTTATAAAAAAACCTTTTCAAATCTATGATTTGAACTAACTTGATTAATTTTTAAATTATTTTTCTCATTAATAACATACTTTTTGACACATTTTTATATAGAATTATATATTAACTATAATTCTGATCCTTAGCAACCTTAAATTTCAGTGAAACCCTAAAAAGAAGAAATCTTAAATAATTAGATATGAGCATTTATAGATTAAAACAATCCTACAACCTTTAAAAACATATTTTCCCATGTTATAACCCTTTGTTAATTGGAAATGACCCAGACTTCAAACAAATATCAAAATAATTTTATGATTTTTAAATTACACAAAAAGTTTACCTAAAACATCTATTCCATTTACATGTATTCAGTTCTTCCATTTTTAACAGTTTATCTAGATTACTTCTGAAAACTGAGATATTAGACACCATCACTTAAAATTACTTATTTCCTTGTTAACCATTTTATTATCTGTGAATATCAGGTGTTCACTTAAATAAAGACCTTAAGGTAAACTGGTTAGGCATTTTCACCAATAATTTGGAATATTCAATTGTTTCATTAAACCAATAACATAATTAGTCTTACTTATAAAAAAAATCTGCACAGATGTTTTTGTTTAGACTAGGATTATAGTTTTATAATCTTCTATACCAAATTCTGACTCCTCACAATATCTACCAGAGACAAATATAAAACTTAGACAAAAATGTATGCTAAAAATTCTGAAGACATTTCTATTTTTTATTTAATGAATATTTTTAAAGCCAGCTTGTTTAGTAAAGTAATACTTAAGTTATGTGAACTCAAAAATTGCTTAGACTTATTTACTTAAACTATGAGCACTCTTTTATGTATAAGCCAATTTGGTAAACACAACATATTACATACACATAAACACATCTAGGCATGTATACACACAGATACAATACACTTTATCGTGTATTTCTAGCTATGAAACAGCAATGCAAACTCACTAGTTTTACATGGTTATACTTTGTGGCTTCCAACAGATAATCCAATGAAGACTGTAAACCAAATTAGGGTAAAGCAGTTTCAATGGCAATTTAATATTTGAAGGCCCAACCTCTCCAGACTCCAAAGAACACTGAAGCCAAATAGCAACAAAAAAAAACATGAACTAACCAGTCCCGACCCTGCTTGGAAAAACAGCACAAACGCCTTAATATAGGCAACTCCATCCCACTTTCCCATTCAACAGCAAAGTCTAAAATTTCAAACAATGTTGGAGCCAAACAGTATTGCAAAAGAATGTCATGTTTATTGAATCCTAATTTCCCATGACTGTAGCAAACACACACAATCATCAGAACACAATCCAACTGCTGCAACAACAAAAAAGCTAGAAGAATGTCCAATTGTCCCATTGTTATAAGAAGGGTTTAGTACTAGACCTCAGAATCTCTGCTGAGGGGGTCCCCTTTGGAGAGGTTGAGTTCTGAAGGATCCCCAAAGGAATCCCCCTTTGGGATCCAATCTTAGCATTTCAGCAGTCTCTGACCGTAGGTGGGCACCAGTGGCGCTTTGAATGTTTTATTTCCAGAGGCAATAGACTACTTTGAACTTTCCTTTTATCCTTTGCCAGTCAAATAGATAGAGTAGGAGAAAGGAGGTTGAAAAGCCTAAGAGAGATTATCTTTTGCTATTACAAGTTAACTCTACAGGGAAATTTAGCATAATCAAAGAAAGCTTAAGTCATCTGAAATTTGTGTGAATTCACACTAGATGAACTGCCGCTGACAATTGCATCGCATGTAGGGATCAGGTACTATCACCGGAAAAGAAGGAAAGAATCCTTCCCACTTCTGGGCAGGACTACTATCCCTCTTCACTATTTGGCCTTCAGGTAACACCGGAGAATGGCCCTGGCCAGTTGTCTGCAATTGCTAAGGAGCTACCAGGAAAAAGCCACTGAAAGACTGAATAAGAATACAAGGAAAAGGACTGAGATCTGTCACTTGAACAGGGAAGAGATGGTCAGGCGCTTCCACATGAAAACCTTTCAGTTTCACCAGAGAGTGGCCCCAGCATGAAATCTGAAGTTGTGTCTGTGCTTAAATGCTGTCCACCTAGGGTTCTGAGTTGGAAAGGGAAAAAGAGAGAAAGAAGAGTTTCTCTGTATGGAGCAGAGAGGAAAAGAGAAAAGGAGAAGAAAAATTCATGTCAAATTTGATCTTAACCTCTCGCTGGCTCACCAAAATTTATTACCAGTGGAGGGTGTCCAGAATCTTGGCAATTTGAACAAAAAATTTGAAAAAACACCCAAAGCAACAAAAGAAAAGCACAGATTTATTAAAATGAAAGTAGACTCCACAGAGTAAAAGCAGGCTAAAGCAAGCAGCTCAAGAGCCCAGTTACAGAATTTTCTGGAGTTGAAATACTCTCTAGAGGTTTCCCATTCATTACTTGGTGTACACCTATGTAAAAGAAGTAATGACCATGATCAGTCTGATTGGTTGTGGAAAGCAACCAATTAGAGGCTGAAGTAAAGTTACAAATTTATACTTCTATGCAAACAAAGACTTGGCTCATGACCAATCTGATTGGTTGTAGAAGGGGACCAATCAGAGGGACTTTCAATTTTTCATCTGCCATGTGGAAAAGTGGGATGAGTTGCAAAGGGAGTATCGTCTGGTCTTTTTGTTACTTGGGCATGGAAAGTGGGGTTTTCATTTTGATTTAGTTCTTGGAAGTCCACATGAATCAGCCTTAGGTTCCCTGCCTCCAGAACCTGTTCTTCTACCTCAGTCTTAACCAAAATATTATTTCCCAGACCATACCAATCTTTGGAATTACTTCAGTGTTTTCTTCTAGTGGTTTCATAGTTTATATTCAAGTCTTTAATCCATTTTGATTTGATTTTTGTATATGGTAAGAGATCGGGGTCTAGTTTCAGTCTTCTGCATGTGGCTATCCAGTTTTCCATCACCATTCATTGAAAACAGTGTCCTTTCCTCTATGTGTGTTTTTGGGAACTTTGTCAAAAATGTGTTCCCTGTAGGTATGTGGATATAATTCTGGATTCCCTATTCTGTTCCATTTTTCTTTATCTCTGTTTTCATGGCAGTACCAAACTGTTTTGTTTACTAAGTTTTTGTATCATAATCTGAAGTCAGAGAGTGTGATGCCTCTGGCTTTGTCCTTTTTTGCTCAGAATTGCTTTGACTATCTGTGGAATTTTGTATTTCCATATGAATTTAAGATGTTTTATTTTTTCAGTTTATGTGAAGAATACCATTGGTATTTTGATAGTGATTGCATTGGATCTGTGGAGTATCTTGGATAATATGAGCATTTTAGCAATATTAATTCTTCTAATCCATGAACACAAGTTATTGTATCATATATTTGTATCCTTTTCAATTTATTTCATCAATGTCATATTGTTTTCATTGTAGAGACCTTTTATCTCCTTGATTAAGTTTACTTCTAGGTATTTTTCATTGCTGTAGCTTTATAAATGATTTTTTCACTACTTTTTTAGATAGTTAGCTATCAGTGTATAGAAATGTTACTGGTTTTTATATGTTGACTTTGTATTCTGAAACTTTACTAACTTTACTGGGTTTAACATCTTATTTGGTGGCATCATTAGGCGTTGCTATATACATGATTTTGTCATCTGCAAATAAAGACAATTTGACTTTCTCCTTTTCCATTTGATTGCCCTTTGTTTCTTTTACTTGCCTAATTTCTCTGGCTAGAAATTTTACTATGTTGAACAAAAGTGGAGAAAGTGTGATCCCTGACTTTTCTCAAATCTTAGAGGAAAATTTTCAAATTTTTCAAACATACTATGATGTCCCCTGTAGATTTTTTTTATATGACCTTTATTGTGTTATGTTCCTTCTACATTAAGTTTGTTGAGGGTTTTCACTGTGAAGAAATGAGGAATTTTGTTGATTATTCTTAACATCTGTTAAAATTACCATATGGTTTTTCTCCTTGATTGTGTTAATGTGAAATATCAAGTTTACTGATTTGTGTATGTTGAACCATTTGTGCCTCCCTGGGATGAATCCCATTCAATCATTATAAATATTTTAAATTTGCTGTTAAACTTGTTAGTATTTTGTTAAAAATTTTTGTATCTATGTTCATCAGGGATATGGGTCTGTAATTTGTTTTTTGTGTGTGTGTGCTTTTGTCTGATTTTGGTATCAGGATAATACTGGCTGCAATCAGTGAATTTGGAAATATGCCTTCCCATTCAATTTTTTGGAATAGTTTAATTGAAACTGGTATTATTTGTTATTTAAAAGTTTGGTAGAATTTAGCATTGAGGCCATGATATAATTGGCTTTTATTTGATAGATTACTTTTTATTACTGCTTAGATGTTATAACTCAATATTGGTTTGCTTATGCTTTCAATTTTTTTCATGACTAAATCTTAGTAAGTTATATGTGTTCACAAAATATCCATTTTTTTCTAGGTTTTTCAACTTGTTGATCAATAATTTTTTACAATAGACTCCTTTTATACTTTGTATTTCTGTGGTATCAGTTGTACTGACTCCTTTTTAATCTCTGATTTTATTTTATTTTTTCTTATATTTTTAGTCTAGCTAATGGTTTGCCAATTTTGTTTATGTTTTCCAAAAAACAGCTCTTTGTTTCATGGATCATTTGTATTTTTTAATCTCTATTTTATGTATTTTTGCTCTTATCTGCATTTTTGTCTTCTTATTTTGGATTTAGATTGTCCTTTTGTATTTTTTAAAAATTTTTGTGGGTACACAGTAGGTGTATGTATTTATGGGGCATATAAGGTATTTTGATACAGGCATAAAATGCATAATAATCACATCAGGGTAAGTGGGGTATCCAATCCATCACCTCAATCTCAAATAGGATTGTGTTATAAACAATCCTATTACAATTTTTTACTTATTTAAAAATGTACAAATGAATTATTATTGACTGTAGTAACTCTGTTGTGCTATCAAATATTTGATCTTCTTCATTCTTTCTATTTTTTGGTATCCAATAACCATTACCACTTCCTCCCACCCTCATCCACTTCCTTTCCCACTCTCTGGAAGCCATCATTCTACTCTCTATGAGTTCAATTGTTTTTATTTTCAGGCCTCACAAATAAATGAGCACATGCAATGTTTGCCTTTCTGTTCCTGGCTTATTTAACTTAACATACTGACCTCCAGTTCCATCCATATCATTGCAAATGACAGAATCTCATTCTTTTTTATGGTTGAATAGCACCCCATTGTGTATAAGTATAACCTTTTCCTTATAAATTCATCTGTTGATTGACACTTAGGTTGCTTCCAAATCTTGGCTGTTGTGAACAGAACTGCAACAAATATGGGAGTGCAGATGGCTCTTTGATATGCCAATTTTACTTCTTTTGAGTATATACTCAGCAGTTGGTTGCTAAATCCAGATTGCTGGATCATATGGCATCACTATTAGTGTTTTTTTTTGAGAAACCTCCAAACTATTCTTCATAGTGGTTGCACGAATTCTCATTCCCAACAGTGTACAAGGATTCCCTCTTCTCCACATCCTCTCAAACATTTGTTATTGCTGACTTTTGGATAAAAACAATTTTAACTGGAATGAGATATCATCTCATTATAGTTTTAATTTGCATTTCTCTGATTATCAGTGATGTTAAACACTTTTTCATGTGTTTGTTTGCATTTATAGTATTTTTTTGAGAAATGTCTATTCAAATATTTTGCCCATTTTTTCATCAGCTTATCAGATTTATTTTTTACTATTGAGGTTTGTTTGAGCTCTTTATATATTCTGGTTATTAATCCCTTCTCAAATGAGTAGTTTGCAAATATTTTCTCTCATTCTATGAGTTGTTTCTTCACTGTTAATTTTTTTCCTTTGCAGTGCAGAAGATCTCTAACTTAATGTCATCTCATTTATCAAATTTTGCTTAGGTTGCCTGTGCTTTGGGGGTATTACTCAAGAAATTTTTGCCTAGACTAATGTCCTGAAAAGTTTCTCCAAAGTTTTCTTGCTGTAGTTTCATAGTTTGAGGTCCTATATTTAACTCTATAACCCTTTTTTAATTTGATTTTTGTATAAGGAGAGAGGCAAAAATCAAGTTTCATTCTTTGGAATATGGTTACCCAGTTTTCCCAGAAATATTTGTTGAAAAACTATCTTTTTCTTAATGTACATTCTTGCCACCTTTGTCAAAAATCAGTTCATTATAAGTTTGTGGATTTGTCCCTGGTTTCTCTATTCTGTTCCCTTGGTCTATGTGTCCATTTTTATCCCAGTTGTTTTGGTTACTATAGCTCTGTAGTATAATTTGAAGTCTGGTAATGTGATTTCTCCTGTTTTGTTCATTTTTCTCAAGAGAGCTTTGGCTATTCTGGGTCTTTGCAAATTTCATATACATGTTAGGATATTTTTATTTATGTGAAGAATATCATTGGTATTTTTATAGGGATGTGGTTTGGATCTGTGTCCCCACCCAAATCTCATGTTGAATTGTAACCCTCAATGTGTAGGTGAGTGAGAGATAATTAGATCATGTAGGCAGGCTTCCCTATTGCTGTTCCTGTGATAGTGAGTTGTCATGAGATATGGTTGTTTAAAAGTATGTAGCACTTCTCCCTTCACTCTCTGTCTCCTGCTCTGCCATGGGAAAATGTGCCTGCTTCTCTTTCACCTTCTGCCATGATTGTAGTTTTCCTGAGGCCTCCCCAGCCATGCTTCCTGTACCATCTATAGGAATTAAACCTCTTTTCTTCATAAATTATCCAGTTTCAGGTAGTTCCTTATAACAATGTGAGAATGGACTACTACACTGTCAGAATGCTCATATATCTCTGATTCTGTAGAATTGGTCTCTGGTTCCTTATGTAGCTTATTTGTTAAAGTCATGTTCTCCTACATGACATTGATACTTGTAGGTGTTCTTCAGTGTCTGGGAATCAAAGGGTTAGATACTTATGGTAATCTTCACAGTCCCACCTTGTTTGTGCCCATCCTTTTTGGGAATGCTTTCCAAGTATATAAAGGGGCTTGGATCCCAAGCCTACTAACACTGTGGTTTTTGCATACTTGTAGATTTACCACCTTGCTGGTCTTGAATTAGATCAAGAATTCTCTGCATTACCAGGCAGGAATTCTTAACTCTTTTCCATTATGTTCTCTCAAATATATAGAGTCTCTGTCTCTCTGTGCTGAGACACCTAATACTGAGGATGTGGTAATGCAAGCACCCCTGTGGCCACCACCACTAAGACTACCCTGGGCCAGACTGGAAGCCAGCACAGCACTGGGCCTTGCCCAAGGCCTTTTCCTTCAGGATGTCAAGTTCCCCCAGGCCCCAGGTAAGTCAGAGCACTTCATCCTGTAGTGGCAAGGCTTGCCAAGGAACTCACGTTCCAACTGCTGGGATGGGTAATTTCCTTCTAGGTAGGGCTAGTCCAAATACTCCCTCTATGTGTATACACTGTCAGCCCAGCACAGCTTTATTCTTCACTGTGACAGGGCAGTACTGAGTTCAATGTAGAGTTCCCTAGTCACTGTGCTTTTCCTCTCCAAAATGCCACAGATTCTGTCTGCACCACATGGCCTTTCACAGAGGATGGGGGATGACTGGCATTAGTGATTCAAGGGCTGTCTCTTTCTGTACTTGAGTGTTCATATTATTCTTTAGGTTTCCTTTCATTATTTCTTTGAAGAACAGAAAAGTTTTCTCTTATTATTTATTTGAATAAGTTTCTAGCTCTTTTCGTTTCTCTACTCCCTGTTGAAGGGCAATGACTCTTGCATTTGTTCTTTTAAAGGTGTCCCATGGATCTCAAAGACATTATTTGTTCATTTTTTTTTTATCCTTTAGGTATTTTCAAATACCCTGTTTGCAACTTTACAAATACTTTTTTTTTTTAAATAAATTCTGCTTTTGAGACTCTCTAATGTATTCGCTCATGGATTTTTCAGCTCCAAAATTTCTGTTTTATTTTTCAATCTCTTTAATTTTTCTGATAAATTTTTGAATTTCTTCTCTGTGTTTTCTGAAGTTCATTAAGCTTCCTCAGAATAACTATTTTGAATTTCCTGTTAGAGAGGTCACACTTCTTGATCTCCTCAACATCAGTCACTTGCACTTATTTGGTCCATATGGAAAGATTATATTTCCCTGACTGTCCTTGATGCTTGCAGATGTACATTGATCTCTGAGTTTTGAAGGATTAGGTATTTATTCCAGTCTTCACTGTTTGCCCTTGTTTCTCCTGTCATTTTCCAGAGGGCTTTCCAACAATTCTAAGGGGAATGAACTGTTAAATTCTCTAGGCCTGTTGACACTGCAGCCTTTTCATAGTGGTTACCCTGAGTCCAGTTGCACTGTGAGTCTCTCACAGACTCCAAGGTGCCCATCCGTGAGAGACTTGGGGAAAAGCAGGGAGAGTTCCCTGGGTTCCCAGGTAAAGTCTCTCACTTAATTTTCTCTCTTTACTCCAAGGAGAAATCTCTGCTGTGTTGCCTGCATGTTAAGAGAGGAGCAATGTACCTCATATCAGCCTCATCAGGCACTATGCTGTGTCATACCTGAAGCCCACAGTTTCCCAGACCAGTGTAGCATCAGTGTTTGCCTCAGGCTTGTGCCTGCTGCTGCCTGATTGCCAATGGTATCTATTTCTTGCCCGAGTCCACTATTTAGCTGGTTGCGATGCTGGGTAGTTTTTGGTTCTATCCTGTTTGGCAGGGCAGCAGATTCTCTTCTGGTCTAGGGTGTGTCTAGGAGAGCCATCCAGAGAACAATGCATAAATCAGGGGCCGAGAGGCTCTGCCTCTTTTTGTTTTACTATGGCAGAGCTGGTACTAGGTCCCAAGGCAAAGTTTCTTGCACATTTTCCTTTTCTTTCCCCAAGCAAAAAAGATCTCTCTTCATGCTCTGCCTCCCAGAATTGGTGAAAGTTTAAAACATGCACTCCCATGGCCACCACAGCTGGCGTCATGCTGTGTTGCACTCAAAGCTTAAGGTCTTCCAGACCAATGTACTAACAGGACTTACCTGAAAACCGTCATCACTATGGCCTACCTGCCACTAAAGTTTATTTGGGGACCGGAGCCACTTTAGTCAACCAATAATGAAGCATGCCAGGGATCCAGTTTCTCCCACTTGGGCAGCAGATCCTCTTCTGGCCTGTAAATAGTCTAAATACTTTTTCTGTGGACACTGGCTTGGAATCTGGAGTCATGGAGCTCTTTATGGTCTTGAGTTTTAGTGTAGCAAGGCCATTAGTAAATTCCAATGCAAGGTCTTACACATCCTTCTGTCTCCCAAGTGGAGAGATTCTCTTCACCCCACACTGCCACTAGGATGGTGTAGACAATGCAAGTAAATTCTTCTTATCTTCTTCAATACATCTTTTCTTCTTACTATGCTAAAACAAGGTATTGTGATCTCTTAACCTGGACGTATTTATCTATTACAAAGGTGTTTTCTTGAGTGCATAGATGTTCAATTTGATGGTCCTGCAAGGAGATGATTGATGGAAGGTTCTATGCCATCATCTTGCTCTACCTCCCTTCTTAGATGTAATTTTTTAAAGTTAATCTTTAAATATATGCAAATATTTATCTACACTGATGCCATTTGAAGGAATAGTCTTATTTTCTAAACACATCAATTCTCAAAATGTCTTTTTTAACATTGACATTATTAAACATGTATTAAATCTTTCAACATAATGAGAATAAGCATAGAAGCAAAATGTGTAGATCTTAATTAAATAAATGAAATAAAAAATATAAAAATGTGTTTTTCTTTTGTATGTATTTATGACAAAATAGTAATTTTTAATTAAAATGACAGTTGATTATTTGAATAAGTAAAGTGTTTCCCCTAAAGTAATAATTAAGTTGAATTACTACACAGTAAATTAGTCTATTATGGTTGCATTGTATATTTATAGTTTTTTCAGATAACTTGGAAACAGAGTATTTCCACTAAAATTTGCATGGCAGATACTTTGTCTTTGAACATACAGAGAAATTGTGACAATAAAAAAAATTAAACACCAGTGGTCTCATCTCATGTATTGCTATTCTTTCCTTGGTGTTGTAAAATGAATATTGCACAAAAGTGAAATTAGCCTCTTAATGTAAAGCATGTAAATGTGGAAAGAGAAGTGTTATTTCCAACAGTGTGTTTTTTCATTTTTATTATGCATCACATACTGTGATGAATGCTAAATACTTTTTTAAAACTGGCGACTAAATATCTGTTCTTAAAAAATCTCATGGTTTACTGGAGAACACTGCCATGATAACAGACTATTATGACCAAGCATAATGCTTGTAATTATGGGTAAACACAGTGCTGTAAGGACACTGACCACATTAGTTGATTACATTGCCTGGAAGAGTCAGATTAAGTGACATTAAAACTATTTAGAGAATAATAAAAATTAACTTCTTTTTTGTTGTTGTTGCAGGAATGAAGAAAGGAAAATACAAGCAAAAGACAGCATATAAAAATGAAGAATATTAAAATGCCTTTTTGGATTTTATCTTCTTTAAAAATAATATTTGTGCTATAAAGCTGTCAATATTTTATTAGTATACTTTATCTCTTTAATGTAAATAATAAAGAGGACATGCATGTTTTAACAGATTTATTAGCATAAGTCACATACCATACAATCGACTCTCTTAAAATTTATAATTCAATAATTTTTGTTATGTTCAATCATGTATACAACCAATACCACAGTCAATTTTAGAATTTTTCCATCTCAAGAAGAAATCCTCTGTAACTGTAGCTATTAGCACTTTCCCTGCCCTAACTCACCCCAACCTGAAGATAAAATATATACAAAGTAAATAGTGGAAGAAAGGCATTTTAAACTCCAGCTATGAATGTTCTTTTTTGCATTTTTTTTTTCTGTTATGAAACAAAACTGTAAAATAAGACACCAAACTCTCCAGGCAAGATGAACTCTAACAGATTTGGTACAAATTTAAAAGCAGAAGGACGTGGTCACAGAGGGGTAAGAGAGCTGTCACATACTCTGGGTTCTCCAAGAAAAACAGCCATTGACAGATGTCCTGCTTGCATAGCCCTAAACTTGAGTAGTTCTTGTAAATAAGGACTAGAAATTCCCAAAGTGACTACCTGGAAATCCCCAATCAGAAGAAACTTGTGGCTTTAGGCTTCAAGGTCACTCAATCAGGATGCTGCTGGCTTGGTTAATCCAGGCTCAGCTGGATCAACTAATCAGAACTAAACAATTTTGAATCCATCATTAGCACAAAAAAACTGACTGAGAATATGAGCAGAAACCTTTCCTATGTGCGTCAAACCACAAACGCTATCTTTTTTTATTTTCTGGGAAATACACTTTTGTTTCATACTGAACACTAATTTCATTTTACACAGAAGCTATATCTCCTTAGTCTACAGCTTACTTTTAGAAAATAAAGTTTTCCTTTTTGCCTCCATGCATCTCATAGTCTTTCATTAACACTATTCTTCGGCTTGCATAATTTCTATCAAACTTCAAGTATATTCATGTTTTCCTCTGCCCACTTAAAAATACTGTAGGGCCTCTCAAGCAAATTATTTATTTGAATAATTATACTTTTCAACTTATAATTTCCATTTGGTTATTTTACAATTTTTAAAAATCTTTTTATTGATATTCTTTATTTGATGCAAAATTGACATTATATGTTTCTTTACATTTTAAATCTAGCTTTCCTTTAGATTTGTGAATATATTTAAGGTAGCTACTTTAAAATATTTTCCTGTTAAATCTGGAATCTGGGCAAGCTCAAAGGCATTTTTGTTGCTTGCTTTTATTCTAGTTTATGGGTCATATTTTCCTGTTTCTTTGCATAGTTAGTACTTTTTGCTAAAAACTGGACTTTAAAACAAATTAAGGTCTGGAATACATGTGCAAAACGCGAGGATTGTTTTATGGGTACACATGTCCCAAGGTGACTTGCTGCACCTGTTGACCCATTCTCTAAGTTCCCTCCCATCGCCCCTCAACCCCAACAGGCCCTGGTGTGTGATGTTCCCCTCCCTGTGTCTACATGTTCTCATTGTTCAACTCTCACTTATGAGTGAGAACACGTGGTGATTGTTTTTCTGTCCTTCAGTTAGCTGAGGGTGATGGCTTCCCACTTCAGTCATCTCCCTACAAAGGACATAATCTCATTCCTTTTTATTGCTGCATAGTATTCCATGGTGTATATGTATGACATTTTTTTACCCAGATCTATTATTGGTGGACATTTGGGTTGGTTCCATGACTTTGTTATTGTAAATAGTGCTGTAGTAAACATACATATGCATGTGTCTTCACAGTAGAACACTATATATTTCTTTTCATATACACCCAGTAATGGGAATGCTAGGTTAAATGGTATTTCTGGCTTTAGATCCTTCAGGAATTGCCATACTAACTTCCACAATAGCTGAACTCATTTACATTCCTACCAACAGTCTAAAAGCATTCCTATTTCTCCACAGTCTCACCAGCATCTATCGTTTCTTGACTTTTTAATAATCACCATTCTGGCTGGTGTGAGATAGTATCTCACTCTGGTTTTGATTTGCATATCTCTAATAATCAGTGATATTGAGCTTTTGTTCATATGTTTGTTGGCTGCATAAATGTATTATTTTAAGAAGTGTTTGCTCATATCCGTTGCTCACTTTTTGATGGGGTTGTTTTTTTTCTTTTAAATTCATTTAAGTTCCTTGTGAATTCCAAATATTAGACCTTTGTCTGATGGGTAGATCACAAAAATGTTCTTCCATTGCCTGTTCATTCTGATGATAGTTCCTTCTCCTGTGTAGAAGCTCTTTAGTTTAATTAGATCCCATTTGTCAATTTTGGCTTTTGTTTCAGCTGCTTTTGGCATTTTCATCATGGAGTCTTTGCCCATGCCTATGTCCTGAATGGTATTGCCTAGGTTTTCTTCTAGGATTTTTATGGTTTTGGGTTTTACATTTAAGTCTTTAATCCATCTTGAATTAATTTTTGTATAAGGTGCAAGGAAGGGGTCTAGTTTCAGTTTTCTGCAAATGGCTCATCCCTTTTCTCATCATCATTTATTAAATATAGGAGATAATTTTTCCATTACCTATTTTTGTCAGGTTGGTTGAAAATCGGATGGTTTTAGATGTGTGGTGTTATTTCTGAAGTCTCTGTTCTGTTTCATTGGTCTACAGGTCTGTTTTGTTACTAGTACCATGCTATTTTGGTTATTGAAGCCTTTCAGTATAGTTTGAAGTCAGGTAGCACAATGTCACCAGCTTTGTTCTTTTTGCTTAGGATTGTCTTGGCTATAGAGACACAAAAAAATATCCAAAAGAATCAATGAATCCAGGAGCTGTTTTTTTTTTTTTTTTAAATTAACAAAATAGACTGCTGGCTAAACTAATAAAGAACAAAAGAGAGAAGAATCAAATAGACACACTAAAAAAATGATAAATGGGATATCACCACTGACACCATAGCAATACAAATTGCAATCAGAGAATACTATAAACACTCTATGCAAATAAACTAGAAGATCTAGAAGAAATAGATAAATTTCTGGGCACATATACCTATCCCAGGACTAAACCAGGAAGAAGTTGAATCCCTGAATAAACTGGTAACAAGTTCTGAAATTGAGGCAATAATTAATAGCCTACCAACCAGAAAACCCCAGAACCAGATGGATTCACATCTGGTTTCTACTAGGTACAAAGAGGAGATGGTATCATACTTTCTGAAACTATCTCAAACTATTAAAAAGGAGAGACTCCTCTCTAATTTATTTTATAAAGCCAGAATTATCCTGATACCAAAACTGGGAAGAGACACAACAACAAAAACACTTCAGACCAATATCCATGATGAGCATCCATGCAAAAATCCTCAATAAAATACTGGCAAACTGAATCCAGTAGTACATAAAAAAGCTTTTCCACCATGATCAAGACACCTTCATTGCTGAGATGGAAGGCTGGTTTAACATAGGCAAGTCAATAAACCTAATCCATCACATAAACAGACTAATGACAAGAACCACATGATTATCTCAATAGATGAAGAAAAGTGCTTTGATAAAATTCAACATCCCTTCTTGTTAAAAACTCTCAATAAACTAGGTATTCATGGAACACACACATATATGAGTAATTTATGACAAACCCATAGACAATATCATATTGAATGGGCAAAAGCTGGAAGCATTCCCTTTGAAAACTCGTACAAAACAAGGATGCCCTCTCACACCACTGCTATTCACCGTAGTATTGGAAGTTCTGCTGAGAGCAATCATGCAAGAGAAACAAAGTGTATTCAAATAGAGAGGAAGTCAAATTGTCTCTGTTCACAGATGACATGATTTTGTATTAAGAAAACCTGATCATCTCAGCCCCCAAACTACAAACTGATAAGCAACTTCAGCAAAGCCTCAGGATATCAAATCCATGTACAAAAGTCACAAGCATTCCTTTACGCTCATCATAGACAAGCAGATAGGCAAATGATAAATGAGCTCCCATTCACAATCAGTATAAAAGAAATAAAATACCTAGGAATACAGCTAATATTATATACTGATATAAAAGACCTCTTCAAGGAGAACTAAAAACCACTGTCAATGAAAGAGGACACAAAGAAATGGAAAATCATTATACCCTCATGGATAGGAAAAATCAATATTGTAAAAATGGCCATGTTCCTGGACCAAACTGAGGGTTAGACAGCTATTTCTCATAGCTCAATAATGAGATGCAGATGAACTGGGAAGGAAGAGAGTTTTTATTTTATAACCGGTTATAGGAGAAAGGCCTGGAAATTATTGCCAGACCAACTCAATATTACAAAGTTTTACAGAGCTTATGTACCTTCTAAGCTATATGTCTACATGTAAGTGTACATTCATCTAAAGACATAGTGGTTAACTTTTAAAAAGTTAACCATAAGTGGTTAACTTTTTAAAATCTATAACTAAAGTATGAATCCTGAAGACCTTCATCTGGGGCATCAATAAATTAACTTAATCTAAATGGGTCCTGGTACTGGGGTGAATACCCTTATCTTGTCTCTTGCTAAATCACAGAGGCTTAAAGCGTTCCTTTAGACTCCCAATAAACTTGTTTGTCGATGCCTGGTGGATTTTTTCAGAACCACAATAACACTTGTTTAATCCCAAATGAGTCCTGTTAATAATTCCTTCATTATTTTGTCATGCTTTAAGGCCCAGGAAAGGCTTAGGCAAAACTCTTGAAGGGCTTTTGCTAAACTGCAGTCTTTGTATCAGGGCACTGGCTTTTAATACATAACATAACCATTCAGTACTGAAACAGTTGTTAGTGAGACCTGGTCTGCCACAATCCCCACTGTCAATTTGTGCATGATTTCTATTATGCTTGTACACAGGGAGATAGGGTGTTGTAATCTTTCTAGCTACTTCCTGCTGAGAGGAGGTTGTCATTATGGGGCACAGAATGCAGTGTTGGAGTGGAGCAGGTCAGTTTTTTTCCTAGTAGTGCTCTCTGTTTCAAGGGGTTAGAGGCAGCGTCTGCTGAAACATAATAGTATGCAATAGCAACACATATAAATAGGTTGCTGCTGTTTTCTTCTGAAGTTTAAGTTGTTTAGTCTTCAGTTGACAGGGCTTTAAGAAAGCACAGCTTAGGTTTTGTCATTTTCAATTAGGAAAAATGGGGAAATAGAAAAAGAAAAAGGAAAAAATTAAAAACATTATTTTGGAATTTAAACCAAACTGCAGAAAATAATAAAAGTTGAAAAACATCAGGCAAGGCTAGAATTTAACAATAGGTGGACTACAGTTTTTGAAACATAATTTTTTTCTCTCTGATTTCTTATTTTTATTAAAAGATAAATCATGGTAGGACTGGTTTGCTTATATTATTTATATACACTGCAGCAAGAATAATTATTTTTCACATAGGCCTTTTAAATTGACTTTGATGGAAATTTGTTCCATTGAAGGAATCTGAGATAAGACCTTTTAAAGCCAAGCCCAGCTATAGATTTGTACCATAAAATACCTAGGAGTTGGGCGAATAACTTGGGGTTCCTGACCTGTCAGAAAGAGACATTCTTTATTTACTGCAGATCAGAAACCCTGTACAGGGACTCTGTACAGAAAACATAAGGCCAGTTTTCCAAGGACTTTATTGGCTCCGTAAGTCAAATTTGATTCCTTAAAGGAAAGTGCATTATTTCACTCAAAGCCTTGGTAAAATAACTAAATTTTCCAATTGTGTCCTGTTACAAAAGAAAACAGATTCTTATTGCATTTATGTAAATAAGTGTATTGCCATAAGTTAAGAGTGCTCACAAATAGTTTCCAAATTCTGGAGAATGAGGTAGTGAGAAACAAATATGCTCCAAATTTTGTTCATAGGAGTGTACATTACTTTATTGTTAAAAGCAGTTATAACTCAAAAGATTTATTGACTCTGAAAAGTAAAACAAAGGCTTAGCAACATTTTAAGCAAAAAATCTAAAAGATCCCTTCAGTCTCCTATTAGTTCAGCTCATGCAGTTAATTCCTGTCCTGCTTGATATTAATGAATATTTTAGCTCTTCAAGAGTTCTGCACATTTTTCCTCTATTCTGATGTCACAATCTCCAAATTTTCAGAAACCTGTATTCAAGAGCACCCGTTAGAGCTTTATAGCTGATTATAAAACCACCTTCTAAAGAGGACCAAAACAAGAGAACATTTGTTTATGGATGACAAAAAGTTTAACATAACCATATTTAAAGACACAATTGACAAGAAAATCTGTTATCTCAGTGGCACACAATAATTAAAAAAAAACAAACAATTATAACTATTACTCATTGCATGCACTAAGACATAACAGAATTAGAGGATACTCCCATAACTTTGGAACAGATACCAATAACATATTTATATAAATATAGTCCAGAGAAAGTCAAACAGCATTTCATATTTGACAGTGCTTTCTGTATAATATTTATACTACATAAAAGAAATTTTACTTTTACATTAGTGCATTAACGTTAATCCCAATTTTTAGTAAAACTTTATAGATACATTTACCCAATTTTTCATGCTTGACCATAAGGAAAAATTTTTATAGACCTTTATAACCATTTACTATTTTTGTTAAAGAGAGGATTAATGCTTTAAGAGAAACTCATTGTGCTTTTATTTTAATGCTCAATTTACAGAAAAACTAGATGATACCCCTTTAACTTTAGTCAATATGTTTACACAGAGAATTTCCTTTATAATCAGCCTCCCACAGCTTGCTTAAATCTTCATCTTTATTTTATCCAACTTAAAACAATCTTTACTCTTTTAATCTAGGCAAAAATTCACGTTTTTATGTCTCCTTATAATCTTTTTACCAAAAGCATATTTTGCTTTCCCTACACACCTTGCATATAAACTGTTCCTTCAATAGTCTTAAATACATGTTACACTATTAAGTCTAAGCAACTTTTACATTTGATGAAAACCTGGGTAAGGTTGCGATTTTAATTATGTACTAAGCATGGAGCCTAGGACCTAAACAGGACTACAGATAAAGTCTGACTTATTCTGGCATGTAACTCCATGTGTCTCAGGACTTATCTAGAATTTGACACTCCAAAACAAATTGAAAAATTTTAAGTCAAAAAGCAATATATGACATAAAGTATTTAGCAAACCTAAAATTTGACCTGCATAATATAAACCAAATGTTTATATTTTTGAAGATATTTTAATTTTCCTAATAATCTTTAAAATCTCTTTATTTTTATAGATTTCTTTATATCTCTCTTATTTCCTGGTTTCTTTAACCTTGTTTTATATATAACCTTTAAATAAGCTTTAAATTAGACAAAAATTAGTTACCCTTTAAAAAGAACACAATTTTTAGAAATAATATTTTCCTGCAATATATTTTTATTGAAAAATACTCAAATAATGAGATATCAGTTTTTTCACTTAATATAATTTCAGAGTCTAAATTATGACGTTTGTTTGTGAATATTTATCCCATTACATTTATCTAATTATTTATTTTAATCACTTATCTGGATCATTTATGAAAACTGTGATAGTCATCATATGAAACTGCCATTGCGAAAATTATAACTGAGACAGTGAAAATTATCTTACCTGACTATATCTTGCTTCTAGCCTACAAATTATTCTCGTTGATTAACTTAGCTTATAGTTTAGCTTTGAAACAAAGATGATAACAGTCGTTTCCCAGAACAAACTTTCTTCATGTTTGTGGACTAGACTTCCTAAGGCCACAAGATTAGAAGTTAGGCTATTTTACTAAATAATTCGAGATATAGCTATCTTTATTAGACCAATATTAATGCTTCATTTATTACAAAATTACACAAGCAAGATTCATTCTGTTTGAGCTGAGTTACAGTTTTGTAGCTTCCATGCCAAATTTTGACATCTTACAGTGTTTGGCAGAGATATTGCTGATCAATACATGCAAACAAAAATGTATGCTGGCAACTACTAAGACATTTTTATATTATTTTACCGATAATTTTTAAAGTTAGTTTATTTATCAAAGAATTTACTTGTCACAAAACTTGAAAAAGCATTTGACTAGTATTTTCTTTTAAGATATTTAAGCATGCTGTATTTTTCTTTGAGCCAACTAATTACAACTCTTATATATATTTTCAGTAGTAAAACATGGTGTACACAAGACATAGATATATAGATGTATTAGGGATATCAATACAAGTACATTTTACAGATTCATAAGATCTCCTTTTTTCCTATCTTTTAACTGGATCTTTGAGCTCTGGGCAGAGCCCACACTGAATCTTGGGTTTTCAAAAAGGGAGAATTATTATGAGGTTAGACCATGTTATGCTTTTACAGTGCACTTAATTTTTTTTTCCAAAGACATTCCTAAGTGTCTAAATAACACTTTTCCATAAAAACCCCAGAGTAGCTTCGGTTGTAATAGATATTAATGAAGAAAACAGAATTCAGTCAACTGAGATAAAAAAATTAAAAAAAAAAAAACTTTTGCTCAAAAAGACAAGGTTCTAGGAGAGAAACAAAAACAAAATCAAGAAGGACTTTTAAATATCAACATGCACACATGTACACAAACATACACATCTTGGGTGTTAACTTTAATTCAGCTGACTTTTAACCATTGAACTCCTTTAAAAATTTTCCTTTTCAGAGGTCTCTCAGTAGGAACAGATCTAATACCTCCCACTTTCAAGTTTACATGGTATCAAAAGAAGACAGATATACAAGGAGGAGTCCATTCAAGCAAAACATACTCAAAATCGACTCAAAACCTAATCTCAACCAAAGTGAAAAGCGGGTGTTTGAATAAGTCCTATTTCTTCGCTTGGTGGTACTGGACAAATAGCTTAATAAGCTCAGATAGGAAACAATAGGCTCCTGGCATACAATCCAGTTAACTCACCCTTTGAGCGTGTCTGCTCCTGATCTCTGTTCTTCCCCGGTAGTGAAAGGGACATGCAGATTTGCACACAGAACAGCTCTCTGGAGGGTCCCCGGGGGAAAACCTTGCCCAGCAGCTGCTGGGATCCTCCTGAAGAGTATCTCAGCACAAGTGCCAGCTGCTGAACTCAGCGCCGTTCTTATCTCCTGGATGGCTCACCAAATTTGTTCTTGAACCAGTCTGAAGGTTGGGCTGCTAGTTCTCATAGCACAATAAGAAGATGTAGATGAACTGGGGAGGAAGTGGGTTTTTATTTCTGTAACAAGTTACAGGGTGAAGGCCTGGAAATTACTGCCAGAGCAAGTCAAAATTACAAAGTTTTCCAGAGCTTATATACCTTTTAAGTTATATGCCTATGTGTAAATGTACCTTCATTTAAAGACGTAAGTGATTAACTTCTTTTAATCTCTAACTAAAGTACGAGTCCTGAAGACCTTCCTCTGGTGCCACAGGAAATTTATTTTATCTACATGTCTCTCAGTGCTGGGGTGATTACTCTTATCTTTTCTCTTGCTAAATCACAGAGGCTTGAGGAGTTCCTTCAGATCCCCAATAAACTTGTCTGTGGAGGCCTAGTGAATTTATTCAGATCCACAATAACACTTTAATCCTAAGCTGTTTAATACTAAACTGGTGCTGTTAAGAATTCCTTCATTATTTTATCTTGCTTTACAGCCCAAGGAAGGCCTAGGTAAAACTCTTGATGGGCTCTTGCTTCATCCCAGCCTTTGTATCAGAGCATTGTCTTTTAATATTTAATGTAACCACTCAGTACTGAAACAGTTGTCTGTGAGACCTGGTCTGCCACAGCCATACTGCCCAAAGTAATTTGTAGATTCAATGCTATTCCCATCAAACTATCATTGACCTTCTTCACATAATTAGAAAAAAAAAAATCTTTAAATTTCACATGGAATCAAAGAAAACTGGACTTTTTCAATAATATATTGTACTGACTTTGGGTAATGGCTCCTTCTCGTCTTAGGCTTATTGTTTTTATCTGCTTTTGTATTTGTTTATTGACCAGCTGCATTATCTTAGTGAATCTATTCTGCCGCATTAACCATCCCACACAAATACATACTTAGTACTAAGTGTCTTTGAAGCTGTTCCTCTGTGAAGTGAAGCTTTGGGTGTACCCACAGTTACCCTGGGATGACAGTAGTTTTGGCAGTTCTCCCATTCTCTTTTCCAGACCATACCTAGTTGTTAAACTCCACTAATTGCTGGTACATTACAGTATTGTTTATAAAAGTGCTCTGGGGCATGAATTCCTCTACAGAGTAATCTAATTACATTGTGTGGCTCCTTCAGACAACAGTTTGTGAGGTTAATGTTATTTGCTCTGACATTAGGAAGGCCTCTCCCAAATGTCTTATGTCCCCCTGTCTCCTTCCTTTTTCCCTGCCAAATAGCTGGCCTAAAATCTTCATTAAATCCACAAATCTTCTCCAAATTCACTTGACTACAGCTTCCACTGTTTTTATTTGTGCTCTTAGGTTTAAACTTTTCCATGATCAGTTGAAAATGAAGTCAGTTCCTTCGGGAAGAGACTGGACTCCGTGTTCTTGCTTGTTTCTCTAATGCTCCCCTCACCTCCTACAAAATCTCTTAGTCAGTGTGCTTGAGCTGGGGTAGGATCAATGGAAAGTTTCCTCAAGTGACAAAATTATTAAAAATGTAGCTTAAATATCTTAATTGATTTTTATTTGTGAGTCCAAAATTGGGAAACATCTCATTTTATAAAACAGAATGAGTTTCAAATAAGCTGAGCAAGAAAGTTGTTTTATAGAGAAGGGCTGGTGAAAGCAGAAACAGAAAACCAAAGGCAGATTGGTTGTTTCAAAGTACTTTCCTTGTAAAGGTTAAAGTAGAGAGGATTTCTTTATTATGATGGCTAAAATTGGCTTTGATATCTCACTCTCCTGATTTCTCAGTTTGGTGACATGGAATTTTAGCATGAATGATTCCATTTTTGTTTGGTCTGTTGATCCTAGTGTAGGAGCTCAGTAAAAACCAATGGTCTTCTATAAACTTGACTTATAATTCCCTCGAAAAGACACCATCATTCTAGAAGCTGAACTCTCAGTGAAGGAGGAGAACAGATTGAGATTTCCTCAGCTTGCCTCTGCTGGTATAAAACCACAGTCTCAAGAGCCAGGGGAAGGGTTATCTGGACCTCGGTATTCTCAGCAGTTTATGGCAAAGGTAGAACTTGAATTCTGTGAGTGAGGCTTCGTAAAAGAAGGGAGCCCCAACTTCTCAACTACACTCGGGTGACAGATAGGCAGCTGGAAGTAGGATGAGAAATACTAAAGTTCTGTTTCTCCTAGGAAAAAAGCCCTCCAGCAAGGAGCTGGTTGCAGTGGAGAGGCACACACCTGTATTGTTGGCTGAAGTAGTTTGGAGCATGGAAGCAGAAACCAGCATTGATTCAAATACCAGCTTCTCACATTTCTTAACAAATATTCAAAGAATTTCTTAAATCAGTATTTATTAATTGGATGTCTTCCCTTATGAGTACGTTCAGAATCTTTAAATTTTTTTTGTTAATAATAGTAATAATAATAATAATAATAATTTGTATCAGTTCCACTGGGAATCTGGTCAGTGGAGAGCCTGACCCAATTAGGAGCTTTCTGGACAAAGATGATCTCCCAGGAGATGAATGTTTTATGTTACAGAATGTCCCAGAAATTTTTTCTTTCTTTATTCTTTGATTGTTTCTTTTATGTTAATAAATCTCTTTTACATCTTTGTATATATTAAGTAGACCTACGTTTCTGGTGACTGACTTCAATTTGAGGTATATTTTGTGAATATGAATTATTTCACTGCCCAAAGTTACCACATCAACAGGTAACATAATGATGGTATATTCATAAGCTAATAATTATTATTTTTAAAAAAGGTTGCCTATGAAAGAACATAAATATTATATTTGTTAAAACTTTTATAAGAAAATAATGTGCGTTTGAGTTTTGCTTATCTTAATTAACTAAATACATTTTCTTTGCTTTTTATTTCATAGCAGTTTATAGAAGAACAAGGGCAATATTGATGTATAAAAAACAAATTGAGTAATTCTCCAATGTTAACAAAAGTCTCAGCAACTAGCATACAGTATTTTGCTCATGTGTCTTATTTTTGATATTCTTTTTGGGCTTTAAACAGTCTCTTTTTGCTAAATATCAACTCTACCAGTATGTTACTCGTTTTAAAAGACACTGGCTTCTACTCCACTCTACATAGCTGGATACTATGCTTCATGTTAGGAAAGGTGCATGATCATTTAACCAGTATCTGCTCAAAGTGTGAAAATAAGTAAATCAAAACCTAAGCTGTTGAACCTGTAAACTATTTTGAGTGCTAAAGGAATGTGATGAGTCCTGAATCACCTGACACACAGCCGTAACCTAGGCACCTGTTCCTGGGGCAGCTGTAACTTTTGTTTCCCTAATTATAGATGAGCTATATTTTTTAACTGCATTGGTTTGTAAAATGCTGTAAATGACTGAGGAGTTCCAGGGAATGCTTTTTCCCTCTTCACTGTTTATCTTTATTATAGGTGAACTTCCCTCTTATCTTTTTTCACGTGAAGACTTCATGGCTATCACATTGTCTTAAAAGCAAATGTTAAATATAATCTTTTAAATTGTAAAGGGAAAAGAAAACAGATTAAACTATAATTAAATTGCTATAACTCACAAATCAGTATTGTATAGAAAATGTTGTGATTCTATAACTCGGTCGTGGGATGGGATGGCGCTCAGCTCCCCCAACCCCACTGATTTGATGTGCCCAAGATTTTTGGGCTCCCTGACCCCAGGAATCAGGAAGAGGCCCTGGTGGCATGGTGAGCTTACAGGTCAAGTAAATATTACACTCAAATAGTTTTGCAGAGCGATTTATTAGGCAGAGAGAGAAAGAGAGAAAAGTAGAGAGTGCTTCTACACTGTTGTGGGAGGGGATGTCAGAGAGGGAAATATGTGCAGGAAGTTGCAGTGGAGTTTTAACTTCGAAGTTATTCCCACCCCATTCATGTTTTTGTCCATTGAGAGAAGCTCTTTCAAACTTCCTCTGGAGTGATTGATTTTTGACTTTAATTCCAGGTTGGTTGCTTGGTCCCACAACAGAGCCCCTTCCTCCTCCCATGCACGGAACCTTAGACAAAGAACTGTAGGTTCCCTGATGGGGAGGTGGATGGAGGCATGGTGCTCCGAAGTTCTTGCCTTTGAAACCATGCCCCTTGTGGACCCAGCAAAAGAAGTTGACATGGTCCCTCAATTCCATTAAATTTCTTTGTTTTCTCCTTGTATACACAAGACTTTAACTTTAACTTCTGAACAGTGAACCCTATTTTTCTGGAATCTGTGTCTCTTGAAACCTACTTGTGGTTTTCCTCTCAGTTTATTCTAATTAATTTTTTTCTTGTAAATGCATAGGTTAACTAGATACAATATCAACCATTCAAATAACATTGTGAAAACAGTTATCCTGGTAAATATTAAATAGAATATTTTGAAAGACTAGATGAAAATGTGCTGATAAAAATAGCTGCTGTCAAATTAAGTGTGAGCAAGATAATTTTAAATAATTGGGAATATGTTTATAAAAGTACAGACTGAGTCTCTACTTAAAATGCTTTTTGAATTCTTTAGGTTCTTGTTCTGCATTAAAGCAATTGAAAATGAAAAGAGTCAGTGATGCAACATGGGTATAGATTAATTAAAAAGATAAGCTAAAAGAATCTTGAATTCAATTTTAAAAACCATTTCCAAAGTAAAAGGCCTTGACACAACTTTAAAATATTGTCAAATGACTGAACACATATAGTTCAAAATTAAAAATAACAAAATGAAAAGAGAATTCAGTAGCTTCATAGTGTTGACCAAATAAACCAGACCCTGTAAATTATATAAAAAATGTTTATTCTGAGCCAAATATGAGGATCTTAAACTACCATACAGCCTCAGGGGGTCCTGAAAACATGTGTCTAAGGTGGTTGGATTACCACTTAATTTTAGAAATTTTAGTGAGACAAAGTTATAGGCAAAGATGTACATCAATATATGTAAGGTATACATTGGTTTAGCCTAGATGGGCGGGACATCTCAAAGTGAAGCATTCCAGATCATAGGTGGTTTCCAGGATTTTCTGACTGGTAATTTATGGGAAGAATTAGCTTTGCCTAAAGAACTAAAGTCAGCAGAAAGGAATGCCTTGGTTTAAGAAAAGGTGGTGGCTCTCTGAAGCCAAAGTTATTTGTATGTAGATGAAGCTTGCAGGTAGCAGGCTTCAGAGGGACTAGATGGTGTCTCCTATCTGATTTCAAAAGGTATCAGACTTTTAGTTAAATCTCTCTTGGATCGGGCAAAGACTTGGAAAGGGAAGAGGATTTCCTACATAATGTAAATTTTTCCAAGAGATGGCTTTGCACTGCCATTTCAAAATATGTCAATAAATATATTTTGGTAAAAAATACTTTGATTTCCTTTAGAGTCAGTTATTTGTCATGTAATATCATACCAGAGTCAGGCTGTAGTTGGCATCTTATCGCTACAAGGTATCTGTTCAGTCAATGTTAAAATCTCTATTTTCATATTAATACTGGTCAATTGTGTCTAAACTCTAAAAAGAATAAAGTATAATGAGACATGTTCAATCGTTCTTCTTTTCGTGGTCTGAACTACTTTTTTTCAGGTTTCTCTGGAATCCCCTTGGCTGAGGAGGATGTCAATTCAGTCAGTTGGGGTGCTCAGAATTTTATTTTTGACTTACAATAGAATCTATGAAAAAATACTATAATGTGATTCAAGATGAAAGAAACTAGCACACAATGAGGAGAGGGAGAACAAACTCTTCAAAATAACTTAAGATTCAGTAGACTGCATAAATGTCTTCTTTTGAGAAGTGTCTGTTTATATCCTTTGCCCACTGTTTGATGAGGTTTTTTTTTTGTCTTGTAAAATTTTTTAAGCTACTTGTGAATTCTGGATATTAGCCCTTTGTCAGATGCATAAACTGCAAAAATTTTCCCCCCTTATGTAGGTTGCCTGTTCACTCCATGATAGTTTCTTTTGCTGTGCAGAAGGCCTGTTATTTAATTAGATCCTATTTGTCAATTTCAGCTTTTGTTGCCATTGCTTTTGATGTTTTAGTCATGAAGACTTTGCCTATCCCTATGTCCTGAATGGTATTGTCTAGATTTTCTTCTAGGGTTTTTGTAGTTTTAGATCATATGATTAAGTCTTTAATGTATCTTGAGTTAATTTTTGTATAAGGTGGAAGGAAGGGGTCCAGTTTCAGTAGCTTCATAGTGTTGACCAAATAAACCAGACCCTGTAAATTATATAAAAAATGTTTATTCTGAGCCAAATGTTTTTCTTCACATGGCTAACCAATTTTCCCAACACAGTTTATTAAATAGAAAATTGTGTCTGATTGTGGCTGGCCTAAGACTTTCTATCATTCACAGACAATTGTAATATTTTAATCCTCTTTAAAAGGTGTTTTTATAATCAGATACAGGACTTTGTGTGCTCTTGAATGCAGGTTTCTGATATCTTTGGAGATTGTGACTTTAGAATAGTGGAAAAACTTTCAGAACTCTCATGGAGAGCTACAATGTTCATGAATATCAAGCAGAACAGGAGTTTACTGCATGAATGAAACTAACAGAGGACTGATATAATCTTTTTATGACTTTAATGCTGCTGATCCTTAGTTTGTTTTTAAGAGTCAAGAAAACTTTTCTTTTGCATGATTTGCACATTTAACAATTAAGTAAATTATACTCCTATAAACAAAATTAGAGCATGTTTATTTCTTTCTACTGATTTCTTCAGAATTTAGAAATTATTTGTTAGTATTCTTAACTTATGGCAATATAGTGATTTGCCTAACTTCAGTAAAAATTTCTTTTCTTTTGTAGCAGGACATAATCAGAGAAACTGGATATTTTACCAATTCTTTGACTAGAATGGCATGCTTTCCTTTAAGAAATCAAACTTGACTTACAGAGTCAATAGAAGCCCCTTGGGAAAACTGGCCTCAGACCTGTCAACACAGTCCCTGTAAAGGATGTCTGGCCTGTGGTAAGTAAAGAATATCACTTTCTGACAGGCTTGGGATCCTCAAGTTATCTTGAGACCTCAAGAAAAGAGGAATTTAGCCAACCTATACTAGTATTTGATGGCAGAAACCCATGACTGTGCTTAAATCTTTAAAAAGTCTTATCTGAGATTTCTTATGGAATGAAGTTCTATCAAAGACAGTTTAAAGGAGCCTATATAGCAAATAATTATCCTTGCTGTACTTTATGCAAATAATCAGGCCAAGTAATAAAAAAAAGCTTATTTTGCTAACAAATTAGTCCTATCATGATTCATTTTTAATAAAATGAGGAATGAAGAGGGAAAAATTATACTTCAGGAACTATGGTACACCTGTTATTAGATTCTAGTCTCAATAGTTGTTTTTGAGTTTTTGTCTGCAATTTTGACTAACCAAGCTTCTTTATGTCAGTCTAACCAATTTAGAGTAACCAACCAATGATTGCTGGCTTCAGCTCAGAAGAAAGAAGAAAGATGGCCAATGTAATAATATGGATCAATATTCTAGCTCTGGGCACATATAAGAATTGTCCAGCAACCCCATGCACTCAAGTCTTACCAGGCATGACTATAGCCACCAGTTATCTGGACGTTATGGCAGTCTAGGAATATTTTTGAAACTGTCCTCACCCTGATATTTTGCTTTGACATTTCCATTTGTTTCTTTTAGCTGATGACTTCTAAATTTCACAACCTTTTTTTTTTCTTCCTCTCACATTCAGGCCATTAAGTTCCAGATACTCCTCAGTGAGGGATACCATCTCTCAATATTTAAGAGTCACTCTTCTACAGATTTTTTTTAGACTGCCCATTAGTGGATACGACAGAGGTGAAACCCTGCCCCTGTATCCCTTGGATCTGGCTGAATACTGCTTTCACCAACCCATGGAGGCACCGTACTCTGACAGCTAGCAAGAGTCCAAGACCTACAGAATGGCCAACACCACCCCTCTGTCAGCAGGAAGCAGTTACAGAAGACTGATCTTCATTTATTTTCCCCAAATAACTGAGGTCTTGGACACTTGTGGGGGGAAATGTTACAGTAGATAGTCAGACATAAGCAGGGTAGAAGAGCCCTCTCCCCCACCACCAGGAATGTCAGGCTACAATCAAGTGATGTACATCTTTGTTAAACTGTTTAAAATAATAATTGGTCACAGCTGGTACCAAGAAAAGGCAGTCTCCCAATAAATAAACACCTGAACTTGCTCATCAGCAGCTTCCTTATGAGCTCTCAGGAGATAGATTGGGCTCAAACATGTGCATTAAGAGGCAAAATCAGGAGTTTAACAAGTATATGTCCTTCCTTTAGTGACCGACACTTGACTGGTAAGGGAAAAATGCCTCAAATGAGCATGACCACAACTTTGGTAAACAAACTGCACATGCAGCCCCTCTGGAGTGCTGGTAGGCCACTGTGCATGTGGCCGGCCCACTCCAAAGGAAGAATCAGGGGAGAAGAGAAGCACCCTGTTGGAAGCATGCCAACATTCAAAACCCCAAATCAAAGATTAAACCATGAAGTTGAATCTCTCAGATTGCTCACTAGGCCCTCTTTCAAGTGTACTTTTCTTTTCATTCCAGCTCTAAAACTTTTTAATAAACTTTTACTCCTGTTATAAAATTTAACTTGGCTATTGCTCTGTCATATGCCATTCAGTCAAATTATGTCTTCTGAGGAGGCAAGAATTGAGGTTGCTGCAGACATGTACAGATTTGCCATTGCTAACAATATTAGGAAATAATATTGCTGCAATAACCTAATGTTTAAAACTGAATATTTAAAAGCTCTCGATAAAAATTATTTTAAACCAAAAAAATTGTTATTATTTTTCTTAAAAGGACCATTTATAATATAGATATAATAAACATGAATGACAGGCTTTCCTTTTTTAAGTGCAAGCTGAAATGACTGAAAGAAGACAAAATTAGTAAAATATTTTTCTAAGCTGAAAACTAGAAAATGATATTGTCAGTGATAACATTGAAGTTATATCTGTGAGAAAGAGGGAAGAAAGGAAATTATTTATAGAAATTATTAAAGGTTGACACAGAACTCCCCTTCTTATAAGACCACAGTGATATCAGAATAAATAAAAAAGCAAGAAGTGACCAAACTCCATGAATCACTTGGATTTGTTGGATGATGAGCTAGAAGTGAGAGTGAACCAAATTCAGATGGGAGATTTCTCCCAGAAAGTTTTTTTTATCACAGGGGAACAATATTCTATTCTATGGTAAAATTTACACGTGCTGCATGGAATGGTTGTCAAAGATTTTCCCCCATTAGGTTGGCGTGTGAGAGATCTATTTATCTTCATTTTGTTTCTACTTGCATTTCTTTTGTTATGTAAGTGGGCTTGTAAATGTCCTGAGTTTTTGTAGGTAGATGACATCAACAATATGTTTATTGTGATTTGTTTTATTCTCCTTGCAACTATGTACTCATAACATTTCCTTTTAATTATGGTGTCAACTGGAATGTATCAGTAATATGAGTCATTCATATTTTGTTCACAACTTTAATACATATATCCTTAGTGTATCACTGTTTACTTGAACATATTCTTTATCATGTAAGAGAAATTATATCTATAGAATTGATAAATATTTCTTTTGAGTCAATAAAGTATTGAGTTGTGTAAACAAAAAATACACTTTTTCAAAATAAATTTTAGTCATTTATTTAACGTATTTCTAGATTGCAATATTAACATAAAGCTTTTCTTAATGTCATTGCTGCCACAAAACTATCTTTATTTTTTTTGTATATTGTCTTCTAATTTTTCTCCAAATACATGTTTTATTTGCACATTTTTATATGGAGACACTTATTCTTTATAAGAATTTTCACATTCTCAACATTTTCTATGTTTTTCTATAGTCTTCATACTGGTAACTGTCATCACCAAATGAAACTGCATTGTGATACTGTGGTATAATGTGCTTTCATTCTCTTGACTGTTTATTGAAGGTCTATTATATCACATAATGCTTCAGTGAGTGTCTGCATGCATCTATAGCTCTCTCCTATTTCATTTCTTCCTGTCTGTTTGTTTTGTAAAGTTGTTTTGTTTTTATTAAAAGATAATAATTGTACATATTTAAGAAGTACATGTGATAATTTGACTCATGTATGCAATGTCTAATGATCAAATCAGGATAATTAGGTTACAGATATTTTTCATTTATTTGTGTTGGGAACATTCCATGCCTTTTCCTCTACCTGTTTTGAAATATACAAGTGAGAGAGTAGAGGAAAGAGGTGTCACACACTTTTTAAAAGTGAGATATCAAGAGAACTAACTATGGAGAAGACACCACCAAGCTGTGAGGGATCTGACAAAAATGACCCAAATACCTCCCACCAGGTCTCACCTCCTGCATTGGGGATTAACATTCAATGTTAAATTTGGGAAGGGACATAGATGCAAACAATATCAGAAGATAAATTGTTTGAATGCATTATTTGCCCTTTTGAAGTACATGCCAGGTAGTATTTAGTAAGAAAAAGAAACTACTTAAAATGGAAACAGATTGACATAAATGGTTCTAACTTCACTGTAAGGCTTTTGTAAACAACTAGTCTATGTTGACAGCTGCATTTTGTTAGATTATCAACCATATACCAGTTAAGTTATAACAAGAAATAGAAAAAATGTTGTTTATATGTATGAGCTATAAATTACTAATTAGGTCATTAAAATGAGAAATCTTGGCACTAAGATTATTTACAGTGCTATATTGTGTACAATAGCATTGCTTATTTCTCATTCTATATCACTCTACAATAAATTTTTAAAAGGCAATGAGAGAGAAAGTATGCTTTAAGTGCCTAGAAGTTGAGGACTATGGTTTAAAACAACTTTAACTTTCTTCCTACCTGGCGAAAGTAGACATCCAATAACCACTTGCTAAATTGAATTGTTATTAACAAAATGCCCTTTACTTTCGATTTATTCTTTCTTCTCACCATATGTTCTCCAAGGATGTTTTGCTCAAGAGAACATCGACAACTGTTCAAGAATTTTTTTTAATTTTCAGTGTAATATTTTGAAAGTATTATTATCATGTTTTGTTTTTTCTTTTTATGATTTCGGTAGCTTGTTTTTCTTTCTTTCTTTCTTTTTGAATTGACAGATAAATTCCTTTGTTTAAATTCCTTATAAATGCTGTAAATTAGACCTTTGTTAGACACATAGTTTGCAAAAATTTTCTCCCATTCTGTAGGTTATCTGTATACTCTGTTGATAGTTTCTTTTGTTGTGGAATAGTTCAGTTGAAATAGATCTCATTTGTCAATTTTTGCTTTTGTTGCATTTGCTTTTGGCATCTTTGCCATGAAATATTCGCCCATGCCTGTGTCCTGAATGGCATTGCCTAGGTTGTCTTCCAGGGTTTTTATAGTTTTTGGTTTTATATTTAAGCTTAATCAATCTTGAGTTGGTTTTTGAATATGCTGTAAGAAAGGGGTCCAGTTTCAATCCTCTGCATACGGCTAGCTAGTTATTCCAGCACCATTTACTGAATAGGAAATCCTTTCCACATTGCTTTCATCAAGTTTGTTAAAGATCAGTTAGTTATAGGTAAGTGGGCTTCTTTATTCCCTAATCTGTTCCATTTAGCATTCTTCAAAAAAAGAAACTCCAACCAAGAATTTCAGTCTTTGCTCCTTTAAAACATTAGTTTACTAAATTTGCATGAGTCTATTCCTGGACTCTGTATTCTGTTGCATTAATCTACCTGCATTTTCTTTTGCCAATAGTATTTAGTCTTGATTGTTGCAGATTTATTGTAAATAAATATTGGAATCGTGTAATATCCTCCAACTTTATTCTTATTTAGTATTGTGTTGCTAGTCTAGATCATCTGCTTTCCACAAAAAATTTAGGATAATTTTGTTGATATTCTGAAAATAGTTTTTTGAAAATATCAAAATCATTGAGATTGTGTTTAATCTAGAAATAAAGTTAGGGACATTGACATTTTAACAGTATTAAATTTTCCAAGCTATTATCTGTATAACATTTGTGTATCTATATATTGGGCAGAAAATGAAACAACTTATAAGCAATACCAATGCAATGGTACTTGAACTACTTGAGTATGGGGCCTGGGGCAAAGGAAGAGACATGTAGTATTAAAATGATCAGATGCTAAAGTGACATAGCAGAATAATGACCTTTTCTAGAAGATTAAATTCACAGCTATAATTTCTAGAGCACTGAACAAAATTTAAAAAAACGGAAATGCTTTATATCCACTTTCTTTTCCCAACTTGCTTTGATCTGCCATTATGCATATTACTGTTACAAAACAGATGCCTAAATTATAGGTTGACCCCTTAAATTAGAAATCATTTTTCCCCCTTTTTCTCTTTGACTAAGCCCAAACATTCTAATATTGCTTTTAAAGCCCAGAAATCCATCTTACCAACATGAGTGCAAGAAGCAAGACTATTTATTGAGTGCATGCTAAAGTCATTATAAATATATAATATTTGATATCTCAATTAGAATCTCATATAATTAATAGGCAATAGGCACAAAGGAACAATACAGACAAATAAAGGCTTTAAAGTCATATTTAAAATTTCTTTATCTCTTTTAAAATTGATTCTTGTGTCATTACTTTACAAACAGGCAACCATAATGTTGAGCTCAAATTGCTAACAATATTTGAAAATATGAATTTGTTTTTTGACTTTAACTTTAAAAAATTAGTATTCCAGAAAATACAAATAAATTGATAACTTGGATGATTAAGTATTTTTATAAGTAAATTTCAAAGTTTAAGTGGAGTAATTATTGAAACCTACATTTCCATAATACTGTGATCTTTCACAAATCCAGCTGCAAAAGGGCACTAGTAAATTTGTTTCCTATTTATGTTCCTGTTTTAATATATTTTGATAGCTCCCAATGTCTTTGTGAGCTAATTTTTGTCATTTTAGACTCATCTCCAAAGACTTTAATATTTATGTGAAATATGAAGTACTCAGTATCAATGGCAAATGTTTAACATTTTGCATGAATTAACACATGCCATAGCTGCATGCTTAATTTTACATTTTGTAAAGACCAATTGCTTGACTCTAGTCAGTGAGGGAACAAAGAGTAACTTTATTTGGGTAAACTGGGACAACTATAGCGGTGTTGCTAAGTTTCAAAAAGTCAATGGTCTTCTTGTTTGGCTTTGGGTGGGCAGGGTTGTTGCATGGAGTTTACCATGAGTGCACACTGACAGAAACCTCCCATGGATTAGCTGCTTAGGATTCATTATCTGACTGGTGGTTTGTAATATCAAAGTTCTTATTTTGCTTGTAAATTAGACTCTGTATTCATACAGCAGACCTACTATATCAAAGATATCAAAGAATATTTGTGGGTATCACTCCTATTAAATGCCTCATCTCCTGAGGTAGGAAACATCCTTGAACCACATTAGAAAATGTCTCAGCTCACTGCCTCTTTCAGATACTCGTCATTTACATTGAGTCTGTCTTCTCTCTCATTTCACTCTTGAGCTCTTCTCTTTACCTGGAAACCAGGGTGCTGCCTTAGATCATCCAGGCTGCTATAACAGAATACCATAGACTGGGTGGCCATGAACAACGTAAATTTATTCTCACAGTTCTTGAGGTTGGCCAAAATCAAAGCTCTGGTAGATTCAGTGTCTGGTTCTGGTCCCGAGAGCTTCCTGTTTATAGATAGCCATCTTCTCCGTGTGTCCTCACATGGAAAGTTCTCTCTGAACTCTTATAAATACACTAATCTCATTCATGATGGCACCACATTTATGACCTCCTGTAGTCCCAGTTATGTCACAAAATGTCCTACCTTCTAATACAATTAAATTAGGGGATACGATTTCAACATATAAATTTGAGTGGGGGCAAGTTCATTAATAACAGCAGCAATGCTTTTTTTTTCCACTTCGTACTTGGCTAATCATCCCCCCACCCCCGCCACCCCGATGCTTTCATCCATACTTGAACCGTCTTATATCGAAAGGGGATACCTACACTGACTCTACTCAGCTTAGAAATAGTTTTAATATATAATTTTAAAAATGTATAAAAACAGAAAAAATAAAATTTTCTTGTCAACTTGGTGAGGATTCAAATGCATGGCCAACCTCCCACTCCCTATCCTTGTCACACACTTTTAATTTCTAGAGAAGTCATTTCTTCCTTCCTTCCATTTTTCCTTCCTTCCTCTGTTTTCTCCTTCCCTTCCTTCCTTCCTTCCTTCCTTCCTTCCTTCCATTCTTCCTTCCTTCCCCTCCTCCTCCTCCTCCTCTTATCCTTCTCCTCCTTATTCTTTGACATAGAGTCTCAATCTATTACCTAGGCTAGATTGCAGTGGCAGTGGTGCTATCATAGTTCACTGCAGCCTCAATCTCCCAAGCTCAAGCCCTCCCTCTGCCCCAGCTTTCCAAGCAGCTGAGACTACAGGTGCACACCACTACACTCAACTAAACATTTTAAAATGTTTGTGAGGTGGGGTCTTTGTGTGTCCAGGCTGGTCCTGAACTCCTGAGCTCAAGGATCTTCCAGCCTCAGCACCCCAAAGTGCTGGGATTACAGGTTTGAGCCTTCATACCCAGCCCTGGAAAAGTCATTTCTGCCTCATGAAAATTATAACAGAAGTAGAAACCAATATGGTCACAAGACCACATTAATTCAATACAATAGGAACCCTGGACAGATCAAACTTTTTCAGTTTATATTTATGAAATATATACTTTAGTTGATACAACCCTAGCTTTTTCTTTACTAATTATGTAGACATGCTTTTGCTCACTCACTGTGGGCCTTAAGATGATGTCATTCAGTGAGCAGAGTGCAGAGATCCTAATGGTTTTCTAATGTGTGCGATAGTGTAGTAATAAAATGTGGTACCGAGAATAACCGTAATGCTACAGTTAAAGAATGCTTCCATTACTGGGTATATATCCAAAGGATTATAAATTGTTCTACTATAAGGACACATGCACACGAATGTTCATTGCAGCACAGTTTACAATAGCAAAGACCTGGAACCAACCCAAATGCCCATCAATGATAGACTGGACAGGG